>CM051256.1:6949986-7219986 GCA_027921565.1 Artemia sinica
ACAACCAAAATATATATAAACAAATTTTGATGCCTGTTAAAGTTTTTTGCCCCCCCCCCCAAAAAAAAAAAAAAAAATCCCCTTCCTCCCTGCCCCGACTGAAGAAAAATTCTGGATACGACTTGACCGTACCAAGTATGGTTAATAAGTACTCAAGCAATTAGTACAACCAACAAAATTTTTGTAAAACCACATTCTCCAATCAGATTTTCATTTTTCTTGTATGAGCATTTGATCACTTCTTCAATATGTGCACAGTACTATCAGCATTGGTGTCAATTAGAAGGATGAGGTTCCTTAAATAATAAAATTTTGCTAATTATCTCTTCTCTTATTAATTAGAATTTTTATTGAGACGAGTAAAGGAACCTGAATTTAAGAGAATTTGAACACGATTTCTTACTTTGTTGAACTCAAAAGCGATAAATAATAATACCTTGTTTACATAGAGAGATAGATAATTAACTGCTTCAAACTTAATTTTCAATAATTTTAATTTTCTTATTTATTCCAATTTTATAAACATAAATATTAAACCATCTTTAAGTTTGTAAGCTTTTAAACTAAAACCCTACAATCCTCCAATTTTATATGGACTCCAGTTGTTTCAAAGACATCTTTTTTTGCTTTTATTTTGTGCTGTTTTTTTTTTCATTTCATGTTTAATTCCATGTGAAAAATTAATTTTCGAGCCAAAAAAATGTACTAGGTGGAAAATATCGAATACTAAAATACACTCAAACATTGTTCTTAGCAAAAGAAAATCCAAAAAGGGAAAGAACTGCTTCCTTTATTGCTACCGGTTTAAACTTTATTGCTACTTGGATTATCCAAATCCAAGGACAACAGCCAAAATCAAAACAGTATCCATGGAACAGCCAACGTTGGACAACGTCCTTATTAATTACTGTTACTTGTTTTCTGTCGTATCTTTTTCAATTGAAGTTCTTCTTATTAGAAAGTAATTTTCAAGACTTGCCAAAAAAATTTAAACAAGGAGGGAAAAGGTAGAAGAAACCTAATAATAACCAAAAATCTTTTTTTATTAAAGAAACTTTGAAAAAAAAGAAACCAACAGTCAAAACCGTTACGATACGCACAGATTAGCAGAGGGTGGACATTGTTTTGTTAGTAAATTAATTTTTTTTTAAATAAAGTTTTTCCGAGGGAAGTAAAGAGCGAAGTTGAAACTTAAAATGGATAAAAATTATTACTTCACAGCCTGTTTAGTATACATTAATATAACTAGTAAAAATAAACCAACTAATTATGTTTCCCTATGCTTTTAGGATTATACAAAACTAGCGCTTTACTGAAAACACAAAAGTCAAGTATAAAAAACAGAATTATTGATTTAAGAGTCAAAAGTGAGTATGTAGCCTGGCAACACTAAACGAATCTACAAAGATTTTCATAGTCTTACACCAGTTGTGACATTAGTAACTTTCAGTATACAATCAAAATTATCTTAAAAACATAAACGTAAAACTAAATATTTTTTAATAACCGCGAAGTAATTGAAGAGCATACAGAAATATTGGATTGATTTATCAGGCAGCATTTGCTCTCACCAGCTATAATAACAATAGTGGACAATATACAGTCTTAAATTGTAAGAAATATGCTTTAATATCACTTGAAATGAAGATCAAATAAAACATAATATGAACTCTGGAAATCCGATTATTTCTCTCTATACAAGAGTGAATTTCAAGCTATGATACAAATTCTAAAGCTAATCTATAGTCCTAATACTATCAAGATGGCCTACTTCGAACTTGCGTAAAAACTAGTCATGACATGTCCTTTTAAGAACCAAAACGAGAGCCAGTCATTGAACTGAGCCATTTTGTAGAAGTAATACCAAATTAAACGTAAAAAAAAATAAAGAAAATCCTAAAATGAATTGTTGCTTCATCTTAACAGGGATTGATCCTAAATAGGATTGATAATATTTTGATTCTGTAAAAAGTGTCTTTAATTGGTTTACTTTTACTGTACCAAAACTCCTATATTATTTTGTGTTTTCAGTAAAGCGCTAGTTTCGTATAACCCTAAAAGCATAGGGAAACATAATTAGTTGGTTTATTTGTACTAGTTATATTAATATATAGCCTACTAAATAGGCTGTGAAGTACTAATTTTGTCTGTTTTAAGTTTCAACCACGCTCTTTACTTCCCTCGGAAAAACTTTGTTTTTTTAAATTAATCTTAGTTTGTTTTTCATTAAAATTTAATGTAGAAACAACGCTGCCATGATCTTTTTTATTTATACGGAATAATGTATGTTCGTTTTAAGTTTTAATGTCACTTCTTAGTTTCAGTTGAAAACTTATTTTTAATGTAGTTTCTAATTATCACCGATGTAGGGGAGATAAGAAACCCACCTCTAAAAAAATACTGCAAACAACCTTGAGAGCTTAGAAAAACTTTCAGCCCATAAAATAAATTTTATTATCCATGCTTCAGGAACGTTTGCTTTTCGATGAGCAAAAATCTGTTTTTACTCGGCCGACTTCGCCTGAAAAAGCCATAATGAGGACAGTGCTTTATAAATCACTTACTGACTAGCAGAAATTAGAAGGCTACCGTAACAAAAGAAAGCTGTTTAAGGGCTAATTTAAAAGCTTACATTTATACCTAATCGCTTTTTATAAATTTGACTTCATAACGCATTCCCGCAAAGTGCACTTTCGGTTGTTTCCCCAACTTTTTTAAATGAAACAAGTGCCTTTTCCAATGAAATGACCAAAAAAAGGTTATTTCAAAACCTAAGCAAGAGCAAAAACTAAGGGGGCAAGTACGTCCCTTCCTCTCAATTACCGCCGTTAGAACTAGCACACAGGTTTCATCACAGAGTGAAGTTTGAAGGTTCAATTCAAAACTGTTGATCAATCAACCTTAATTTTTGGTAGATGTTTGGTTTCAGAGTTTTTAGTTTTAGTTAATTTGTTTTCGCAATGATGTTTTAATTTTAATATGACTAGGTGATTTATGAAACTTACTAAGAGGGTCTGGAGGGGGAGTATATGTGAGGGGATCTTATAAACCTCCATTTAAGGGCTTTGGACCATAATTGCTGCAATGGTACTGTTTTATGCTTCCAAACTCTTCCACTTAAGAAGTGGCACCAAAAGTGCCATTTTTAGTGCTATATGACACTTTTGGATACTAAAATTGATAAAAAGCACAAAGATATGAGTAATAGGTTTAAAATCTGCCTTCCCGGGATAACCTTTAAAAAATGAGTGCATCACGCTTACAAAAATTGTGGATTATCTGAAAAGTAATCATAAAAAGGGACAATCCATGATTGAAAAAAAAAAATCCAAGCTAGAATCGAACGCACGATTATCTAATTTGAAGTCCAGTGCTGTACTGAACTACTGACAGAACCACGCCTCTAATAATGTAATTTAATGTATTGGTGTTTGTAAGACTTTAATTGTGTGGCTTATTAAGGGGGGCTGGAGGAGGAAGTTGCAGGAGGTGTTCTTGCAAACCTCCAGTTATGGGTTTTGTACCATAATTATTACATTGATACCGTTTTATGCTTCCAAGATTTTCCACTTAAGAAGTGGCACCAAAAATGTTGTTTTCAGTGCTATATCTCACTTACGAATGGTAGAATTGATAAAAAAAAGACACTTAAATATGAGCAAAAGTTTTCAAATGATCCATTAAACATCACTTCAAAAAGTTCTAGTAGCCCACTCGCCCTAGCTTTTCCACTTGAGGCATGGCACCAAAAGTGTCGTTTTCAGTGCTATTAATTAAAAAAAAAACTTTCCAAAAAATAGGTTTTTCAAAGAAAAGTAAAGGCCATTTTAAACTTAAGCTCAGCAGATACAAATACCTTTTAAAATTCAAACTCAAAAGGAGCAGAAATTACTATTAAAGAATAAATGAAACCCAAAACGAACAGAAATTAAATAAACAATCATAGCAAAAACATACAACAAGTAATAATATAAATGAATAAATAGATCTTAAAGCGAGTAATGCTTAGATTGAATATGAAAATCAAGCTTAAAACAAAAAAAAATATTTTCCTATTGAAGTATAAATGAAATTTAAAACGAATAGAAATTAAATAAACAATCAATGCAAACAAACATACAATAGATATTAATGTAAATTAATAAATAAATCTTAAAACGAGTGAAACTTAAATTGAATATGCAAATCAAGCTTGAAACGAACAAAAATCACTAGAAACAAGAGTTTGGGTATGACCTCCTTCTCTCACTGTAAAAGTCTAAAACCTACTGTGTCATTGCCGCTTTACTGAAGACCAATTTTATGACAAATATTTTCTTTTGTGCTTAATATTGAAAATAAACATTAAAATTATAGTAACATTTTGAACTGATGAGCTTTCAGCAATTAATATCATTATGCATCAATTATTAAGTTTAATTTATTAGCTCGTTTTAAAGTTGTTAAAGACGAATATAGTATCACTACAAACAAGTGTTTGGATACTGCCTCCTTTCCTAACTGTACATAAAAACCAAAAGCCTACTGCGTCATTGGCGCTTAAATGAAAACGAATTATATTACAACTATTGTATTTTCCAGTTCTTACAGCATTGAAAATAAAAATACAATTACAGTGAGATAAATTCTTGAACTGATGGATCTTTCAACAATGAATATCATTATGCATCAAATATTCAATTTGATGTTGTTTATACTTTCCAAGACTGTTAAAGACGCATATAGTTTTCAGCAAAGCGCCAATGACGCAGTAGGTTTTAGATTTTTACAGTGAGAGAAGGAGGTCATACCCAAACTCTTGTTTGTAGTGATTTTTGTTCGTTTCAAGCTTGATTTGCATATTCAATTTAGGTTTCACTCGTTTTAAGATTTATTTATTAATTTACATTAATATCTATTGTATGTTTGTTTGCATTGATTGTTTATATAATTTATTTTCGTTTTAAGTTTCATTTATACTTCAATAGGAAAATATTTTTTTCGTTTAAAGCTTGATTTTCATATTCAATCTAAGCATTACTCGCTTTAAGATCTATTTATTCATTTATATTATTACTTGTTGTATGTTTTTGCTATGATTGTTTATTTAATTTATTTTTGTTTTGGGTTTCATTTATTCTTTAATAGTAATTTCTGCTCCTTTTGAGTTTGAATTTTAAAAGGTATTTGTATCTGCTGAGCGTAAGTTTAAAATGGCCTTTACTTTTCTTTGAAAAACTTATTTTTCGGAAAGTTTTTTTCTATTTCAAATCAAACTTAAAAAAAGAAAATCAAATATTCATCAAAGTATCAAAACAGGTATCAAAGTAACAATATCAAAGTGAAAAAAGGGTTTGTGTCAACCTCGGTGTTTTTATTATCTGATGTTTGAACTACCTTTAACAAAATTGCTTTCTCAAAATTTTTATCGGATGGGTTTGGGGAAAAAGGGCGTGTGGGGACTGATTAAGCTTCGGTCTCTTTTGACTCTTTGAAAGTGAACTAGAACTTTCTATTTTCAATCAAATGAGCCCTCTCTGAAGTTTATACGAGTATCCCTTCTATAAGAACCATATATATCCCCAGAGTATAACTTAAAACGCCTGTCTCTGGGCCCTGGGGGTTGTGTCGACCCTGGAGTTTTAATATCTGATGGTTGAACTATTTTTAACAAAATGGTCACCTCAAATTTTTATGGTCACCTCAAATAATCTTATTTTTTTTCAAATGATTAATTAGTTATGAAACGAATTATATTACACATATTATGTTTGTACAACATGTGTCGACCCCGGAGTTTTTGTTATCTGACCCTTGAATTTTTTTTTAACAAAATAGCTACCTCAAAATTTTTATCTGATGTATTTGGGGGAAAAAGGGCGCGAGGGAGGGGCTAGTTGCCCTTCGATCACCTTTGACTCTTAAAAACTGAACTAGAACTTCCAATTTCCAATCAAATGAGCCCTCTCTGAAGTTTATACGAGAATTCCTTCCAAAACAGCTATATATGCCCCCGGGTATAACTTATGATTAATTAGTATATATAATTATTATAACTAATGATTAATTAGTTATAAAACGAATTATATTGCAAATATTATGTTTGTACAACATGTGTCGACCCCGGAGTTTTCGTTATCTGACCTTTGAACTTTTTTTTTTAACAAAATGGCTACCCTTCCATAAGAACTATATATGCCCCTAGAGCATTACTCATAACGCGTGCCTCCGGGCCCTGGGGGTTGTGTCGACACAGGAATTTTTCTTATCTGACCTTTGAACTATTTTTAATGAAATGGCTGTTATAAAAATTTTATCGGATGGGCTTGGGGAAAAAAGAATGTGGGGGGGGGGGTCTAGTTGCCCTCGGATATATTTTGTTTCTTAAAAATCGAACTAGAACTTTCAATTTCCAATCAAATGAGTCCTCTCTAAAGTTTATACGAGCATCCCTTTCATAAAAACCATATATGTCCCCAGGACAATACTTACAACGCCTATCCCGCGGGCCATGGGGGGGGGAGCTTTCGTTATCTAATTTTTGAACAATTTCCAAAAAACTGGCTATCTCAAAATTTGTAGCGGATGGGTTTGGGGAAAAGGGCGAGAGGGGGGCTAGTTGCCCTTAACTCTCTTGACTCTTAAAAAGTAAATTAGAACTTTCAATTTCCAATCAAATGAGCCCTCTATGAAGTTTATACGAGCATCCCTTTCACAAGAACCGTGCATGCCCTTAGGGCATAACTTAGAACGCCTTCCCTTGGGCCCTGGGGGGGTTATATTGACACCGGAGTTTTTCTTATCCGACCTTTGAACTATTTCTAACAAAATGTCTATCTCAAAATTTTCATCAGATGGGTTTGGAAAAGAAGGGGGGGGGCTAGCTGCCCTCAGATCTCTTTTGACTATTAAAAGTGAGCTCGAACTTTCAATATCCAATCAAATGAGCTCTCTCTGAAGTTTGTACGAGCATCCCTTTCATAAGAACCATATACGCCCCAGGGCATAACTTACAACGCCTGCCCTTGGGCCCTTGGGGGTTGTGACGACACCTGAGTTTTTGTTATCTGACTTTGGAGCAATTTTTAACTTAATGGCTATCTCAAAATTTTATTGGATGCATTTGGGGGAAAAGGGGCATGGGGGGGGGCTAGTTGCTCTCCAATCTCTTTTGACTCTAAAAAACTTAACTAGACCTTTCAATTTCCAATCAAATGAGAACTGTCAATTTCCAATCAAATGAGCCACCTCTGAATTTCTTAAGAGCTTCCCTTCAATAAGAACCATATATTCCCCCAGGGCATAACTTACAACACCTGCCCTCGGGCCCTAGGGGGCTGTGTTGACCCCTGAGTTTTCGTTATATGGTCTTTGAACTAGTAAAAAAAAAACTATCTCAAAGTTCTTATTGGATGGGTTTGAGAAAAAAATGTGTGGAGGGGGGGTGACTAGGTGCCCTCCAATCTCTTTTGACTCTTAAAAAGTGAACTAGAACTTTCAATTTCCATTCAAATGATCCCTCTTTGAATTTAATAGGAGCATCCCTTCCATAAGACCCATATATGCCCCCAGGGCATAACTTGCAACGCCTGCCCCCGTGCCTTGGTGGGTTGTGTCAACACCGGAATTTTTGTTATATGATCTTTGAACTATTTTAATAAATAGCTATCTTAAAATTTTTATTGGATGCGTTTGGGAAAAAAGGGTTTGGGGGGGGGAAGTTGGTTACCCTCCAATATCTTATGACGCTTAAAAAGTGAACTAGAACTTTCAATTTTCAATCAAATGAGCCCTCTCTGAAGTTTATACGAGCATTCCTTCCATAAAAACCATATATGGCCCCAGGCCATAACTTATAACCGTTGCCCCTGAACACTGTGGGGGGAGTGTCCTGCTCAAACATATAATTTCCAGAACTTTCAACTACGTTGAACAAAATGGCTATATCAAAATTTTGATTGGATGTGTTTGGGGAAATGGTGGGCGTGGAAGGGGTTTCAGTTGCCTTAGAATCACTTTCGACAATGGAAAATGGAACTAGTCATTTAAATTTCCAATCGAATGAGCCCTTTCTTAAGTTTCTACGACAACGTTGTCTATACAAAACCTTATATGCCCCCAGGGCATAACTTACAACTCTTGCCCTGAGGGCTGTGGGGGAGTTGTCATCCTCAAAGACCTAATTTCCAGAACTTAAAACTACGTTTAATAAAATGGCTATCTCAAAATTTTGATTGGATGTGTTTGGGGGAATGATGGGCGTGGGGGGGGGCTAGTTGCCCTCCAATCACTTTCGACTATTAAAAATGGCACTAGCCCTTTGAATTTCCAATCGAATGAGCCTTTTTTGAAGTTTCTACGACAACACCACAGTTTATAGAATTATCCAGTATGATCATTCTCTATCTCACCCATTATAAAAACCCGGACCGGGGTGCGAGTGCTCCGGAGAACGTTTTTGCAGATATAAACATAAGCGAAGTCAGATCTTTTCATGGGTAGACAAGTCAGACTGTGATCTAATCGCAAACAAGTGGAAACCCGCTATTACGAATAATGCACTTTGTTGGAAACAATCGGAAACATCGATCCCGCTAATGCAGAAATAAGTGGGAGGAGCTTTCTGTTCGCACAGAGAACGAAGACCAGAAATGATCTGCGATAAACTTACTGGTATATTCTATAAACTGTGGACAACACCTTCTATAAAAACCTTATATGCCCCCAGGGCATAACTTAAAACCCTCGCCCTGAGGGTTGTGGGGAAGTGTCCTCCTCAAAAACATATTTTCTATCTGGAAATCAACTACGCTGAACAAAATGGTTATCTCAAAATTTTGATTGGATGTGTTTGGGGAATGCTGGCGTGGGGGGGGGACACTAGAACTCTCGAGTTCCAATTGAATGAACCCCTTTTGAAGTTTCTACGACGATCCCTTCCATATGAAGTGCCTCCGGGAAAAATAAATAAATAATAATAATCATAGGCAGCGCTAGCGCGCTGCCTAAGTAAAGAACGATGTGGGCACAATGTGTTTTTTTTTGTTTCTCCATACCCGGGCACTTCGTATCGAAGGAGTTGTCGTAGAAATTTCGAAAAGGGCTCATTCGATTGGAAATTGGAGTGGCTAGTGCCCTTTTAATAGTCGAAAGTAATTGGAGGGCAACTAGCCCCCCCCCACGCCCATCATTCGCCCAAATACACCCAATCAAAATTTTGAGATAGCCATTTTGTTCAGCGTATTTGATTTCCAGATAGAAAATATGTTTTTGAGTAGGACACTCCCCCACAACCCTCAGGGCAAGGGTTTTAAGTTATACCCTTGGGGCATATAAGGTTTTTAGAGAAGGTGTTGCTGTAAAAACTTCAAAAGAGGCTCATTCGATTGGAAATTCAAAGGGCTAGTACCCTTTTTGATAGTCGAAAGTGATTGAAGGGCAACTAGCCCCCCCCCCCCCCACGCCCATCATTCGCCCAAATACACCCAATCAAAATTTTGAGATAGCCATTTTGTTCAGCGTATTTGATTTCCAGATAGAAAATATGTTTTTGAGTAGGACACTCCCCCACAACCCTCAGGGCAAGGATTATAAGTTATGCCCTGGGGGCATATAAGGTTTCTATTGAAATCTTTGTCATAGAAACTTGAAAACGGGCTCATTCGATTTGAAATTCAAAGGGCTAGTATCCTTTTTAATAGTCGAAAGTGATTTGAGGGCAACTAACCCTCCTCTCACGCCCACCTTTTCCCCAAACACATCCAATCAAAATTTTTAGATAGCCATTTTATTCAACGTAGTTGAAAGTTTTTTTAAATTAGATCTTTAAGGATGACAACCCCTCCCCCCCCAGCCCTCAGGGCAAGGGTTGTAAGTTATGCCCTGGGGGCATATAAAGTTTTTATTGAAAGCGGTGTCGTAGAAACTTCAAAAGGGATCATTCAATTGGAAATTGAAAGGGCTAGTGCCTTTTTTAATAGTTGAAAGTGATTGGATAGCGACTAACGCCCCTCTCACGCCCACCATTTTCCCAAACACATCGAATTAAAATTTTGAGATATCCATTTTGTTCAACGTAGTTGAAAGTTCTGGAAATTAGGTCTTTTAGGATGATAACCCCCTCAGAGCCCTCAGTGCAAGAGTTGTAAGTTATGCCCTGGGGCATATAAATTTTTTATTGAAAGCGCTGTCGTAGAAACTTCAAAAGAGCTCATTCAATTGGAAATTGAAAGGGCTAGTGCCTTTTTAATAATTAAAAGTGATTGGATAGCAGCTAACGCCCCTCTAACGCCCACCATTATCCAAAACACATCCAATCAAATTTTTGAGATGTCCGTTTTGTTCAACGTAGTTGAACGTTCTGGAAATTAGGTCTGTTAGGATGATAACCCCCTCAGAGCCCTCATTGCAAGGGTTGTAAGTTATGCCCTGGGGGCATTTAAGGTTTTTATAAAAAGTTGTTGCATAAATCATAGGCAGCGCGATCGCGCTGTCTAAGTAAAGAACGGGGACACTCGAAAACGAGGCAAGAAACGGGGACTAAGTAAAGAGGAGGACACTCCCCCACAGTCCTCAGAGCAAGGGTTTTAAGTTATGCCCTGGGGGCATATAAGAACGATGTTGGCACAATGTATTATTTATTAATTTTTTCCGTTAGAGCAGGGCATCTCGTATCAAAGAAGTTGTCGTAGAAACGTCGAAAAGGGCTCATTCAATTGGAAATTGGAGTGGCTTGTGCTCTTTTTAATAGTAGAAAGTGATTGGAAGGCGACTAACACCCCTTCCACGCCCACTATTTTCCAAAACACGAATCAAAATTTTGAGATAGCCATTTTGTTCAGCGTAGTTGATTTCCACATATAAATTATGTTTTTGAGGACAGCCCCCCTTAGGGCAAGGGTTGTAAGTTATGCCCTTTGGGCATATAAGGTTTCTTATAGAAGGCTTTGTCGTAGAAACTTTAAAAAAGGCTCATTCGATTGGAAATTCAAAGGGCTAGTGACCTTTTAAATAGTCGAAAGTGATTTGAGGGCAACTAACCCCCCTCTCACGCCCATCTTTTCCCCAAACACATCTAATCAAAACTTTGAGATAGCCATTTTATTCAACGTAGTTTTAAGTTCTGGAAAATAGGTCTTTGAGGATGACAACCCCCCCCCCCCCTTCCACAGCCCTCAGGGCAAGGGTTGTAAATTATCCCCAGGGGGCATATAAGGTTTTTATATAACGCGTTGTCGTAGAAACTTCAAAAAGGGCGCATTCGATTGGAAATTGAAATGGCTAGTGCCCTTTTTAATAATCGAAAGTTATTGGAAAGCAACTAACATCCCTTCCACGCCCACCATTTCCCCAAACACATCCAATAAAAATTTTGAGATTGATTGTGCCATTTTGTTCCACGCAGTTCAAAGTTCAGAAAATTATACCTTTGAGCAGGACACTCCCCCCACAGTCTTAAGGGCAAGGGTTATAAGTTTTGCCCTGGGGCTATATAAGGTCTTTATTGAAATCTTTGAAAAAGGGAAATTTATTGAAATCTTGAAAAAAGGCTCATTCGATTGGAAATTTAAAGGGCTAGTGTCCTTTTTAATAGTCGAAAGTGATTTGAAGGCAACTAACCCCCCTCTCACGCCCATCTTTTCTCCAGACACATCCAATCAATCATAGGCAGCGCGCTAGCGCTGCCTAAGGAAAGAACGATGTGGGCACAATGTGTTTTTGGTTTTTTTCTACATACCCGGGCACTTTGTACCGAAGGACTTGTCGTAGAACAAGGCCGTATCCAGGGGGGTGGGAGGTTACCTGGTTTGAACCCCCCCCCCCCCCGATACTTTTAACCGAGTCGAAAATTAGTCGAAAATTAGTAAAAAACCTTAGTAAAAATTAGTAAAATTAATCGAAAACCGAGTCGAAAATTAGTATCCCCCCCCCCCGAACAAAAATCCTGGATCCGCTCTTGTCGTGGAAACTTCGAAAAGGGCTCATTCGATTGGAAATTGGAGTGGCTAGTGCCCTTTTTAATAGTCGAAAGTGATTGGAGGGTAACTAGCCCCCCCCCCACGTCATTCCCCCAAACACATCCAATCCCAATTTTGAGATAGCCATTTTGTCCAGCGTAGTTGATTTCCAGATAGAAAATATCTTTTTGAGGAGGACACTCCCCCACAACCCTCGGTTCAAGGGTTTCAAGTTATGCCCTGAGGGAATATAAGAACAAGGTTGGCACAATGTACCCTTTATTATTTTTTTTTCCTTTAGAGCAGGGCACTTCATATAGAAATGGTTGTCGTAGAGACTTCGAAAGGGGCTCATTTTATTGGAAATCGAGAGTTCTAGGGCCCTTTTTAATAGTCGAAAGTGATTGTAGGGCAACTATCCCCCCCACGCTCATCATTCCCCCAAACACATCCAATCGAAATTTCGAGATATCCATTTTGTTCAGCATAGTTGGTTTCCACATAGAAAATGGGTTTTTGAGGAGGACACTCCCCCACAACCCTCAGGGCAAGGGTTTTAAGTTATGCCCTGGGGGTATATAAGGTTTTTATAGAAGGCCTTGTCGTATAAACTTCAAAACAGGCTCCTACGATTGAAAATTCGAAGGGCTAGTACCCTTTTTAATAGTCGAAAATGATTGGAGGGCAACTAGCCCACCCCCCTACGCCCATCATACCCCCAAACACATCCAATCAAAATTTTGAGATATCTATTTTGTTCAGCGTAGTTGATTTTCAGATAGAAGATATATTTTTGAGGAGGAAACTCCCCCACAACCCTCGGGGCAAGGGTTTTAAGTTATACCCTGAGGGCATATAAGAACGATGTTGGCACAATGTACTATGTATTGTTTTTTTCTTTTAGAGAAGAGCACTTCGTATGGAAGGGGTCGTCGTAGAAACTTCAAAAGGGGCTCATTCGATTGGAAATTGAGAGTTCTAGTGCCCTTTTTAATAGTCGAAAGCGATTGGAGGGCAACAAGCCCCCCCCCTCACGCCCATCATTCCCCCAAACACATACTCCCCCACAACCCTCAGGGCAAAGATTTTAAGTTATGCCCTAGGGCATATAAGGTGTTTATAGAAGGCGTTATCGTAGAAACTTCAAAAAAGGCTCATTCGATTGGAAATCCAAAGGCTAGTGCCCTTTTTAATATTAGAAAGTGATTGGAGGACACTAACCCCCCCCCCCCTACGCCCATCATTCCCCCAAACACATACTCCCCCACAACCCTCAGGGCAAAGATTTTAAGTTATGCCCTAAGGGCATATAAGGTGTTTATAGAAGGCGTTATCGTAGAAACTTCAAAAAAGGCTCATTCGATTGGAAATCCAAAGGGCTAGTGCCCTTTTTAATATTAGAAAGTGATTGGAGGACAACTAACCCCCCCCCCCCCCCTACGCCCATCATTCCCCCAAACACATCCAATCAAAATTTTGAGATGGCCATTTTGTTCAGCGTAGTTGATTTCCACATAGAAAATATGTTTTTGAGGAGGACACTCCCCACAACCCTCGGGGCAAGGGTTTTAAGTTATGCCCTAAGGGCATATAAGAACGCTGTTGGTACAATGTCCTATGTATTATTTTTTCTTTTAGGGAAGGGCACTTTAAATGGAAGGGGTCGTCGTAGAAACTTCAAAGGGGGCTCATTCGATTGGAAATTGAGAGTTCTAGTGCCCTTTTTAATAGTCGAAAGTGATTGGAGGGCAACAATCCCCCCTCCCCCCACGCCCATCATTCCCCAAAACACATCCAATCAAAACTTTGAGATAGTCATTTTGTTCAGCGTAGTTGATTTCCAAATAGAAAATATTTGTTGGAGAAGGACACTCCCTCACAACCCTCAGGGCAAGGGTTTTAAGTTATGCCCTGGGGGTGTATAAGGTTTTATAGAAGGCGTTGTCGTAGAAACTTCAAAAAAGGCTCATTCGATTGGAAATTCAAAGGGCTAGTGTCCTTTTTACTAGTCGAAAGTGATTGGAGGGCAACTAGCCCCCTCCTTACGCCCATCATTCCCCCAAACACATCCAATCAAAATTTTTGAGATAGTCATTTTGTTCAGCGTAGTTGATTTCCAGATAGAAAATATGTTTCTGAGGAGGAAACTCTTCTACTACCCTCAGGGCAAGGGTTTTAAGTTATGCCCTGGGGGCATATAAGGTTTTATAGAAAGCATTGTCGTAGAAACTTCAAAAAAGGCTCATTTGATTGGAAATTCAAAGGGCTATCGCCCTTTTTAATAGTCTAAAGTGATTGGAGGGCAACTAGCCCCCCCCTACGCCCATCATTCTCCCAAACACATCCAATCAAAATTTTTGAGATAGCCATTTTGTTCAACGTAGTTGATTTCCCGATAGAAAATATGTTTTTGAGGAGGACACTCCCCCACAGCCCTCAGGACAAGGGTTTTAAGTTATGCCCTGGGGGCATATAAGGTTTTTAAAGAAGACGTTGTCGTAGAAATTTATAAAAAAGTTCATTCGATTGGAAATTCAAAGGGCTAGCGCCCTTTTTGAATTTCTAATCCAATGAGCCTGTTTTGAAGTTTCTACGACAACGCCTTGTATAAACTTATATGCCCCCAGGGCATAACTTAAAACCCTTGCCCTGAGGGTTGTGGGGAGTGTCCTCCTCAAAAACATATTTTCTATCTGGAAATTAACTACGCTGAACAAAATGGGTATCTCAAAATTTTGATTGGATGTGTTTTGGGGAATGATGGGCGCGGGGGGGGGCTAGTTGCCCTCCAATCACTTTCGACTATTAAAAAGGGCACTAGAACTCTCGATTTTCATCGAATGAGCCTCCTTTGAAGTTTCTACGACAACCCCTTCCATTTGAAGTACCTCTGGGGAAAAAAATAATAATAATAAATAATAACAAAACGTTGGAGCCGTATGGCCTTTACTATAGGCAACGCTATAGCGTTACCTCTGATTTGAAACTTGAAGATGGTGGAATATATATTAAAAACGTAAATATGAGCAACATTTTTTATATGAGCTATCAAAAATCTATCTAAGATGTTCTGGTAGCCCGCTAGCCCACCCCTCGAGAAACGGCGTAAAAAGTGCCTTTTTTCATGTCATAGGGCACTTGCACACGGCGAAATTTATGTAAACCATGTACATATGAGAAATAACTTTTGAATGAGCTCTTAAGCATCTCTCTATGGTGTTCTAGTAACCAGCTAGGCCTGGAATAAAGAAGAAAAAAGGACCGTTTTAACATTTTTTAACTTTTAGCTACTATGCGCTTTGGTTCGCGCTTTACTAGGTTGCAGCTAATGCTTCAACCATGACAAAGAGTTCATTGCAAATTCTCTTCAGAAACTATTTAACATTAAAATCTGTGAAATCTAATAGGTGGTAGAGTTTTTAAAAACCTAGTAAATATAAGCAATAGCTTATAATTGAGCCATCAAACATCCATCTCCGACGGTGTGGTAGCCTGCTATTGTTTCAGTAGCTTACTGATGAGCAGACGATTTTTGAAACTTACTAAGGGGGATGGGAGGGTAGTGTACGGGAGGGGTTCTTGTGAACCTCTAGTTAAGGGTTCTGGAACATAACTATTAGTAGAGAGGATCCTAGTACTCCCACGAGAACACATGTGCTGCCATCTACAATTTAGTCTAATGCCGACAGTTTCCGAGAAATTGATTGCGTAATCGAAGGGGAGAGAATTTCCGAGAAATTTATTTGTTGGTGTTCTTCCAGGGAAATTGTCTCCGGGGCGAAGTTTGCATGATTGTTGGTGTTCGTCCAGGAGAATTGTCTCCGGGCGAAGTTTGCACATGCGCTTTCAAGGTCAATTGATTTGTTGATGTTCGTCCAGGAGAATTGTCTCCGGGCAAAGTTTATTAATGTCTGATGGATGATGTCAAGGTCGATTGATTTGTTGGTGATCGTCCAGGAAAATTGTCTCCGGGCGAAGTTTATTAATGTCTGACGGATGATGTCAAGGTTGATTGATTTGTTGGTGTTCATCCAGGAGAATTTTCTCCGGGCGAATGTTTTGATCTTAGAGATGAAGAGATTAACGCGGGAAAGGATTTCCTAGGAATTTCAAATGTGACAGCGCAGGGATGTCAAAACAAAAGGAACACGCAGAAATTATGTTTAGAGATTATTTGGGCGAAACCGTTTTGAGACATTTTAGAAGATGATTTAGGCGAAACCGTTTGAGGCATTTTAGAAGATGATTTAGAAGAGAATTTGAGGGTGAAACTCTGTGGTCGTTATAATACCCAAGTTCTATTTGAACAGTGTTGTGAGGTCCTCTACCCCAACCCCAAAGGGCCCGATCCCCCTACCCCAACCCCGAAGGACGCCCCCGGCCCCCAAAGGTCCCCCGGGCCCCCAATGGGCCTACGAGACCCAAAGATCCCCAAAGCCCCACCGAGGCCCTCCCTTCCTCCCTTGCTTAATGAATTTTTTAAAGTTTTTTCGGACTGAATTTTTTAGACTTAGAAATTATCCAACATTTTTCCGGTTTTTTCTTTAACCCATTGGCATAGAGTTTTAGCCTAGAGTCTTAGCTTAGTTTTATTTAGAGTTCTAGTTTACTTTAGTTTGAGTTAAGAGTTTAGAGTTTTAGCTTAGAGTCTTAGCTTAGAGTTTTTGTTAGAGTTCTAGTTTAGTTTAGTTTTAGTTAAGAGTTTAGAGTTTTATCTTAGAGTCTTAGCTTAGAGTTTTTGTTGAAGTTCTAGTTTAGTTTAGTTTTATTTAAGAGTTTAGAGTTTTAGCTTGGAGTCTTAGTTAGAGTTGAAGTTTAGTTTAGTTTTAGTTAAGAGTTTTAGCTTAGAGTCTTAGCTTAGAGTTTTAGTTAGAGTTCTAGTTTAGTTTAGTTTTAGTTAAGGTTTAGAGTTTTTAGCTTAGAGTCTTAGCTTAGAGTTTTAGTTAGAGTTCTAGTTTAGTTTAGTTTTAGTTAAGAGTTTAGAGTTTTAGCTTAGAGTCTTAGCTTAGAGTTTTTGTTAGAGTTTTAGTTTAGTTTAGTTTTAGTTAAGAGTTTGGTGTTTTAGCTTACAGTCTTAGCTTAGAGTTTTTGTTAGAGTTCTAGTTTAGTTTTAGTTAAGAGTTTAGAGTTTTAGCCTAGAGTCTTAGCTTAGAGTTTTAGTTAGAGTTGAAGTTTAGTTTAGTAATAGTTAAGAGTTTTAGCTTAGAGTCTTAGCTTCGAGTTTTTTTTAGAGTTCTAGTTTCGTTTAGTTTTAGTTAAGAGTTTAGAGTTTTACCTTACAGTCTTAGCTTAGAGTTTTGTTAGAGTTGAAGTTTAGTTTAGTTATAGTTAAGAATTTAGAGTTTTAGCTTAGAGTCATAGCTTAGAGTTTTAGTTAAAGTTATAGATTAGTTAAGTTATATTTAAGAGTTTAGAGTTTTAGCTTAGAGTCATAGCTTAGAGTTTTTGTTGAAGTTCTAGTTTAGTTTAGTTTTAGTTAAGAGTTTAGAGTTTTAGCTTAGAGTTTTAGTTAGAGTTGAAGTTTACTTTAGTTTTAGTTAAGAGTTTAGAGTTTTAGCTTAGAGTTTTTGTCAGAGTTCTAGTTTAGTTTAGTTTTAGTTAAGAGTTTAGAGTTTTACCTTAGAGTCTTAGCTTAGAGTTTTTGTTGAAGTTCTAGTTTAGTTTAGTTTTATTTAAGAGTTTAGAGTTTTAGCTTGGAGTTTTAGTTAAGAGTTTTAGTTTAGTTATAGTTAAGAGTTTTAGCTTAGAGTCTTAGCTTAGAGTTTTTGTTAGAGTTTTAGTTTAGTTTAGTTTTAGTTAAGGTTTAGAGTTTTTTAGCTTAGAGTCTTAGCTTAGTTTTATTTAGAGTTCTAGTTTACTTTAGTTTGAGTTAAGAGTTTAGAGTTTTAGCTTAGAGTCTTAGCTTAGAGTTTTTGTGAGAGTTTTAGTTTAGTTTAGTTTTAGTTAAGGGTTTAGAGTTTTTTAGCTTAGAGTCTTAGCTTAGAGTTTTAGTTAGAGTTCTAGTTTAGTTTAGTTTTAGTTAAGAGTTTAGAGTTTTAGCTTAGTCTTAGCTTAGAGTTTTTGTGAGAGTTTTAGTTTAGTTTAGTTTTAGTTAAGAGTTTGGTGTTTTAGCTTACAGTCTTAGCTTAGAGTTTTTGTTAGAGTTCTAGTTTAGTTTTAGTTAAGAGTTTAGAGTTTTAGCCTAGAGTCTTAGCTTGGAGTCTTAGTTAGAGTTGAAGTTTAGTTTAGTTTTAGTTAAGAAATTTAGCTTAGAGTCTTAGCTTAGAGTTTTTTTTAGAGTTCTAGTTTCGTTTAGTTTTAGTTAAGAGTTTAGAGTTTTACCTTACAGTCTTAGCTTAGAGTTTTGTTAGGGTTGAAGTTTAGTTTAGTTATAGTTAAGAATTTAGAGTTTTAGCTTAGAGTCATAGCTTAGAGTTTTAGTTAAAGTTATAGATTAGTTAAGTTATATTTAAGAGTTTAGAGTTTTAGCTTAGAGTCATAGCTTAGAGTTTTTGTTGAAGTTCTAGTTTAGTTTAGTTTTAGTTAAGAGTTTAGAGTTTTAGCTTAGAGTTTTAGTTAGATTTGAAGTTTACTTTAGTTTTAGTTAAGAGTTTAGAGTCTTAGCTTAGAGTTTTTGTTAGAGTTCTAGTTTAGTTTAGTTTTAGTTAAGAGTTTAGAGTTTTTAGCTTAGAGTCTTAGCTTAGAGTTTTTGTTGAAGTTCTAGTTTAGTTTAGTTTTAGTTAAGAGTTTAGAGTTTTACCTTAGAGTCTTAGCTTAGAGTTTTTGTTAGAGTTCTAGTTTAGTTTAGTTTTAGTCAAGAGTTTAGAGTTTTAACTTAGAGTCTTAGCTTAGAGCTTTATTTAGAGTTTTAGTTTAGTTTAGTCAAGAGTTTAGAGTTTTTTTTAAGCTTAGAGTCTTAGCTTAGAGTTTTAGTTAGAGTTCTAGTTTAGTTTAGTTATAGTTAAGAGTTTAGAGTTTTAGCTTAGAGTCTTAGCTTAGAGTTTTTGTTAGAGTTTTAGTTTAGTTTAGTTTTAGTTAAGAGTTTGGTGTTTTAGCTTAGAGTCTTAGCTTAGAGTTTTTGTTAGAGTTCTAGTTTAGTTTAGTTTTAGTTAAGAGTTCAGAGTTTTAGCCTAGAGTCTTAGCTTAGAGTTTTAGTTAGAGTTCTAGTTTAGTTTAGTTTTAGTTAAGAGTTTAGAGTTGTAGCTTAGAGTTTTAGTTAGAGTTGAAGTTTACTTTAGTTTTAGTTAAGAGTTTAGAGTTTTAGCTTAGAGTTTTGTTAGAGTTCTAGTTTAGTTTAGTTTTAGTTAAGAGTTTAGAGTTTTACCTTAGAGTCTTAGCTTAGAGTTTTTGTTAGAGTTCTAGTTTAGTTTAGTTTTAGTTAAGAGTTTAGAGTTTTAGCTTAGAGTCTTAGCTTAGAGCTTTAGTTAGAGTTTAGTTTAGTTTAGTTTTAGTAAGAGTTTAGAGTTTTTAGCTTAGAGTCTTAGCTTAGAGTTTTAGTTAGAGTTCTAGTTTAGTTTAGTTATAATTAAGAGTTTAGAGTTTTAGCTTAGAGTCTTAGCTTAGAGTTTTGTTGAAGTTCTAGTTTAGTTTAGTTTTAGTTAAGAGTTTAGTTTTACCTTAGAGTCTTAGCTTAGAGTTTTTGTTAGAGTTCTAGTTTAGTTTAGTTTTAGTTAAGAGTTTAGAGTTTTAGCTTAGAGTCTTAGCTTAGAGCTTTAGTTAGAGTTTAGTTTATTTTAGTTTTAGTTAAGAGTTTAGAGTTTTTAGCTTAGAGTCTTAGCTTAGAGTTTTAGTTAGAGTTCTAGTTTAGTTTAGTTATAGTTAAGAGTTTAGAGTTTTAGCTTAGAGTCTTAGCTTAGAGTTTTTGTTAGAGTTTTAGTTTAGTTTAGTTTTAGTTAAGAGTTTAGAGTTTTAGCTTAGAGTCTTAGCTTAGAGTTTTTGTTAGAGTTCTAGTTTAGTTTAGTTTAGTTAAGAGTTTAGAGTTTTAGCTTAGAGTCTTAGCTTAGAGTTTTAGTTAGAGTTCTAGTTTAGTTTAGTTTTAGTTAAGAGTTTAGAGTTTTAGCTTAGAGTCTTAGCTTAGAGTTTTTGTTAGAGTTCTAGTTTAGTTTAGTTTTAGTTAAGAGTTTAGAGTTTTACCTTAGAGTCTTAGCTTAGAGTTTTTGTTAGAGTTTAGTTTAGTTTAGTTATAGTTAAGAGTTTAGAGTTTTAGCTTAGAGTCTTAGCTTAGAGTTTTAGTTAGAGTTTAGTTTAGTTTAGTTATAGTTAAGAGTTTAGAGTTTTAGCTTAGAGTCTTAGCTTAGAGTTTTTGTTAGAGTTCTAGTTTAGTTTAGTTTTAGTTAAGAGTTTAGAGTTTTAGCTTAGAGTCTTAGCTTAGAGTTTTAGTTAGAGTTGAAGTTTAGTTTAGTTATAGTTAAGAGTTTAGAGTTTTAGCTTAGAGTCTTAGCTTAGAGTTTTTGTCAGAGTTCTAGTTTCGTTTAGTTTTAGTTAAGAGTTTAGAGTTTTACCTTAGAGTCTTAGCTTAGAGTTTTTGTTAGAGTTGTAGTTTAGTTTAGTTATAGTTAAGAGTTTAGAGTTTTAGCTTAGAGTCTTAGCTTAGAGTTTTAGTTAAAGTTTAGTTTAGTTAGTTTAGTTAAGAGTTTAGAGTTTTAGCTTAGAGTCTTAGCTTAGAGTTTTGCTAAGTTTAGTTTAGTTAAGTTTATTTAAGAGTTTAGAGTTTTAGCTTAGAGTCTTAGCTTAGAGTTTTTGTTAGAGTTCTAGTTTAGTTTAGTTTTAGTTAAGAGTTTGGTGTTTTACCTTAGAGTCTTAGCTTAGAGTTTTTGTTAGAGTTCTAGTTTAGTTTAGTTATAGTTAAGAGTTTAGAGTTTTAGCTTAGAGTCTTAGCTTAGAGTTTTTGTTAGAGTTCTAGTTTAGTTTAGTTTTAGTTAAGAGTTTAGAGTTTTTAGCTTAGAGTCTTAGCTTAGAGTTTTAGTTAGAGTTCTAGTTTAGTTTAGTTATAGTTAAGAGTTTAGAGTTTTAGCTTAGAGTCTTAGCTTAGAGTTTTTGTTAGAGTTTTAGTTTAGTTTAGTTTTAGTTAAGAGTTTGGTGTTTTAGCTTAGAGTCTTAGCTTAGAGTTTTTGTTAGAGTTCTAGTTTAGTTTAGTTCTATTTAAGAGTTTAGAGTTTTAGCCTAGAGTCTTAGCTTAGAGTTTTAGTTAGAGTTGAAGTTTAGTTTAGTAATAGTTAAGAGTTTAGAGTTTTAGCTTAGAGTCTTAGCTTAGAGTTTTTGTCAGAGTTCTAGTTTCGTTTAGTTTTAGTTAAGAGTTTAGAGTTTTACCTTACAGTCTTAGCTTAGAGTTTTTGTTAGAGTTGAAGTTTAGTTTAGTTATAGTTAAGAATTTAGAGTTTTAGCTTAGAGTCATAGCTTAGAGTTTTAGCTAAAGTTATAGTTTAGTTAAGTTATATTTAAGAGTTTAGAGTTTTAGCTTAGAGTCATAGCTTAGAGTTTTTGTTAGAGTTCTAGTTTAGTTTAGTTTTAGTTAAGAGTTTGGTGTTTTACCTTTGAGTCTTAGCTTAGAGTTTTAGTTAGAGTTGAAGTTTAGTTTACTAATAGTTAAGAGTTTAGAGTTTTAGCTTAGAGTCTTAGCTTAGAGTTTTTGTCAGAGTTCTAGTTTCGTTTAGTTTTAGTTAAGAGTTTAGAGTTTTACCTTACAGTCTTAGCTTAGAGTTTTTGTTAGAGTTGAAGTTTAGTTTAGTTATAGTTAAGAATTTAGAGTTTTAGCTTAGAGTCATAGCTTAGAGTTTTAGCTAAAGTTATAGTTTAGTTAAGTTATATTTAAGAGTTTAGAGTTTTAGCTTAGAGTCATAGCTTAGAGTTTTTGTTAGAGTTCTAGTTTAGTTTAGTTTTAGTTAAGAGTTTGGTGTTTTACCTTTGAGTCTTAGCTTAGAGTTTTTGTTAGAGTTCTAGTTTAGTTTAGTTTTAGTTAAGAGTTTAGTGTTTTAGCATAGAGTCTTAGCTTAGAGTTTTTGTTAGATTTCTAGTTTAGTTTAATTTTAGTTAAGAGTTTAGAGTTTTAGCTTAGAGTTTTTGTTAGAGTTCTAGTTTAGTTTAGTTTTAGTTAAGAGTTTAGAGTTTTTAGCTTAGAGTCTTAGCTTAGAGTTTTTGTTGAAGTTCTAGTTTAGTTTAGTTTTAGTTAAGAGTTTAGAGTTTTACCTTAGAGTCTTAGCTTAGAGTTTTTGTTAGAGTTGAAGTTTAGTTTAGTTATAGTTAAGAGTTTAGAGTTTTAGCTTAGAGTCTTCGCTTAGAGTTTTTGTTAGAGTTCTAGTTTAGTTTAGTTATAGTTAAGAGTTTGAGTTTTACCTTAGAGACTTAGCTTAGAGTTTTAGTTTAGTTTAGTTTTAGCTAAGAGTTTTAGAGTTTTAGCTTAGAGTCTTAGCTTAGAGTTTTTGTTAGAGTTCTAGTTTGGTTTAGTTATAGTTAAGAGTTTAGAGTTTTATCTTGGAGTCTTAGCTTGGAGTTTTTGTTGGAGTTCTAGTTTAGTTTAGTTATAGTAAGAGTTTAGAGTTTTAGCTTAGAGTCTTAGCTTAGAGTTTTTGTTAGAGTTTTAGTTTAGTTTAGTTTTAGTTAAGAGTTTGGTGTTTTACCTTTGAGTCTTAGCTTAGGGTTTTTGTTAGAGTTCTAGTTTATTTTAGTTTTAGTTAAGAGTTTAGAGTTTTAGCCTAGAGTCTTAGCTTAGAGTTTTAGTTAGAGTTGAAGTTTAGTTTAGTAATAGTTAAGAGTTTAGAGTTTTAGCTTAGAGTCTTAGCTTAGAGTTTTTGTCAGAGTTCTAGTTTCGTTTAGTTTTAGTTAAGAGTTTAGAGTTTTACCTTACAGTCTTAGCTTAGAGTTTTGTTAGAGTTGAAGTTTAGTTTAGTTATAGTTAAGAATTTAGAGTTTTAGCTTAGAGTCATAGCTTAGAGTTTTAGTTAAAGTTATAGTTTAGTTAAGTTATATTTAAGAGTTTAGAGTTTTAGCTTAGAGTCATAGCTTAGAGTTTTTGTTAGAGTTCTAGTTTAGTTTAGTTTTAGTTAAGAGTTTGGTGTTTTACCTTTGAGTCTTAGCTTAGAGTTTTTGTTAGAGTTCTAGTTTAGTTTAATTTTAGTTAAGATTTTAGAGTTTTTGTTAGAGTTCTAGTTTAGTTTAGTTTTAGTTAAGCGTCTAGAGTTTTTAGCTTAGAGTCTTAGCTTAGAGTTTTTGTTGAAGTTCTAGTTTAGTTTAGTTATAGTTAAGAGTTTAGAGTTTTAGCTTAGAGTCTTAGCTTAGAGTTTTTGTTAGAGTTCTAGTTTAGTTTAGTTATAGTTAAGAGTTTGGAGTTTTACCTTAGAGACTTAGCTTAGAGATTCAGTTTAGTTTAGTTTTAGTTAAGAGTTTTAGCTTGGAGTCTTAGCTTAGAGTTTTGGAGTTTAGTTAGAGTTCTAGTTTAGTTTAGTTATAGTTAAGAGTTTAGAGTTTTAGCTTAGACTCATAGCTTAGAGTTTTAGTTAGAGTTGAAGTTTAGTTTAGTTTAGTTTTAATTTAGTTTTAGCTTAGAGTCTTAGCTTAAAGTTTCAGTTAGAGTTCTTGTTTAGTTTAATTTTAGTTAAGAGTTTGGTGTTTTACCTTAGAGTCTTAGCTTAGAGTTTTAGTTAGAGTTGAAGTTTTCTATAGTTTTAGTTAAGAGTTTAGAGTTTTAGCATAGAGTCTTAGCTTAGAGTTTTTGTTAGAGTTCTAGTTTAGTTTAGTTTTAGTTAAGAGTTTAGAGTTTTAGCTTAGAGTCTTAGCTTAGAGTTTTTGTTAGAGTTCTAGTTTAGTTTAGTTTTAGTTAAGAGTTTAGAGTTTTACCATAAAGTCTTAGCTTAGAGTTATAGTTAGAGTTGAAGTTTAGTTTAGTTATAGTTAAGAATTTAGAGTTTTAGCTTAGAGTCATAGCTTAGAGTTTTACTTAAAGTTGTAGTTTGGTTAAGTTTTAGTTAAGAGTTTAGAGTTTTAGCTTAGAGTCATAGCTTAGAGTTTTTGTTAGAGTTCTAGTTTAGTTTAGTTATAGTTAAGAGTTTAGAGTTTTTAGCTTAGAGTATTAGCTTAGAGTTTTTGTTAGAGTTCTAGTTTAGTTTTAGTTAAGAGTTTAGAGTTTTACCTTAGAGTCTTAGCTTAGAGTTTAGTTAGAGTTGAAGTTTAGTTCAGCTATAGTTAAGAGTTTTGAGTTTTAGCTTTGAGTCTTAGATTAGAGTTTTAAATAGAGTTGAAGTTTAGTTTAGTTATAGTTAAGAGTTTAGAGTTTTAGCTTAGAGTCATAGCTTAAAGGTTTTTGTTAGAGTTCTAGTTTAGTTAAGAGTTGTAGTTTAGAGTTTAGAGTTTTAGTTTAGAGTCGTAGAGTTTTAGTTAGAGTTTTAGTTAAAGTTGTAGTTTCGTTAAGTTTTAGTTAAGAGTTTAGAGTTTTAGCCTAGAGTCTTAGCTTAGAGTTTTAGTTAGAGTTCTAGTTTAGTTCTAGTTTTAGTTAAGAGTTTAGAGTTTTACCTTAGAGTCTTAGCTTAGAGTTTTGTTAGAGTTCTAGTTTAGTTTAGTTATAGTTAAGAGTTTAGAGTTTTAGCTTAGAGTCTTAGCTTAGAGTTTTGTTAGAGTTCTAGTTTAATTTAGTTTTAGTTAAGAGTTTAGAGTTTTACCTTAGAGTCTTAGCTTAGAGTTTTAGTTAGTGTTCTAGTTTAGTACAGTTTTAGTTAAGAGTTTAGAGTTTTATCTTGGAGTCTTAGCTTAGAGTTTTTGTTAGAGTTCTACTTTAGTTTAGTTTTAGTTAAGAGTTTAGAGTTTTTAGCTTAGAGTTTTTGTTGAAGTTCTAGTTTAGTTTAGTTTTAGTTAAGAGTTTAGAGTTTTAGCTTAGAGTCTTAGCTTAGAGTTTTAGTTAGAGTTGAAGTTTAGTTTAGTAATAGTTAAGAGTTTAGAGTTTTAGCTTAGAGTCTTAGCTTAGAGTTTTTGTTAGAGTTCTAGTTTAGTTTAGTTTCAGTTAAGAGTTTAGAGTTTTACCATAAAGTCTTAGCTTAGAGTTTTAGTTCTAGTTTAGTTTAGTTATAGTTAAGATTTAGAGTTTTAGCTTAGAGTCATAGCTTAGAGTTTTACTTAAAGTTGTAGTTTGGTTAAGTTTTAGTTAAGAGTTTAGAGTTCTAGCTTAGAGTCATAGCTTAGAGTTTTTGTTAGAGTTCTAGTTTAGTTTAGTTATAGTTAAGAATTTAGAGTTTTTAGCTTAGAGTCATAGCTTAGAGTTTTTGTTAGAGTTCTAGTTTAGTTTAGTTTTAGTTAAGAGTTTAGAGTTTTACCTTAGAGTCTTAGCTTAGTTTATTTTTAGTTAAGAGCTTAGAGTTTTAGCTTTGAGTCTTAGCTTGGAGTTTTAGTTAGAGTTGAAGTTTAGTTTAGCTATAGTTAAGAGTTTGGAGTTTTACCTTAGAGTCTTAGCTTAGAGTTTCTGTTGAAGTTCTAGTTTTGTTTAGTTTTAGTTAAGAGTTTAGAGTTTTATCTTAGAGTCTTAGCTTAGAGATTTTGTTGAAGTTCTTGTTTAGTTTAGTTAAGAGTTTAGAGTTCTACCTTAGAGTCTTAGCTTAGAGTTTTACTTAGAGTTGAAGTTTAGTTTAGTTATAGTTAAAGGTTTAGAGTTTTAGCTTGGAGTCTTAGCTTAGAGTTTTAGTTAGAGTTCTAGTTTAGTTTAGTTTTAGTTAAGAGTTTAGAGTTTTACCTTAGAGTCTTAGCTTAGAGTTTTAGTTAGAGTTCTAGTTTAGTACAGTTTTAGTTAAGAGTTTAGAGTTTTATCTTGGAGTCTTAGCTTAGAGTTTTAGTTAGAGTTCTAGTTTAGTTTACTTTTAGTTAAGAGTTTAGAGTTTTATCTTAAAGTCTTAGCTTAGAGTTTTAGTTAGAGTTCTAGTTTAGTTTTAGTTAAGAGTTTTGAGTTTTACCTTAAAGTCTTAGCTTAGAGTTTTAGTTAGGGTTGAAGTTTCGTTTAGTTTAGTTATAGTTAAGATTTTATAGTTTTAGCTTGGAGTCTTAGCTTAGAGTTTTAGCTAGAGTTATTGTTTAGTTTAGTTTTAGTTAAGTGTTTTAGCTTAGAGTTTTAGCCTAGAATCTTAGCTAAGAGATTTAGTTAGAGTTGAAGTTTAGTCTAAACTAGCATAACCACAAAATTCCACAATATTACATAGAAATACCAAAACCATAGGTTAGATTAGGTTAGGTTAGGTTAGAGGTTAGATTTCTCCACGTTTAAGTTAGGTTAGATTAGGTTAGCTTATCATCAGCGCTCATGATAACCCTAACTAAAACCTAACTAACTTCAACCCTAACTAAAACTCTAAGCTAAGACTTTAAGGTAAAACTCAAAACTCTTAACTAAAACTTAAGCTAGAACTCTAACTAAAACTCTAAGCTAAGACTTTAAGATAAAACTCTAAACTCTTAACTAAAACTAAACTAAACTAGAACTCTAACAAAAACTCTAAGCTAAGACTCCAAGATAAAACTCTAAACTCTTAACTAAAATTGTACTAAACTAGAACTCTAACTAAAACTCTAAGCTAATACTCTAAGGTAAAACTCTAAACTCTTAACTAAAACTAAACTAAACTAGAACTCTAACTAAAACTCTAAGCTAAGACTCCAAGCTAAAACTCTAAACCCTTAACTATAACTAAACTAAACTTCAACTCTAAGTAAAACTCTAAGGTAGAACTCTAAACTCTTAACTAAACTAAACTAGAACTTCAACAAAAACTCTAAGCTAAGACTCTAAGATAAAACTCTAAACTCTTAACTAAAACTAAACTAAACTAGAACTTCAACAAAAACTCTAAGCTAAGACTCTAAGATAAAACTCGAAACTCTTAACTAAAACTGTACTAAACTAGAACTCTAACTAAAACTCTAAGCTAAGACTCTAAGGTAAAACTCTAAACTCTTAACTAAAACTAAACTAAACTAGAACTCTAACTAAAACTCTAAGCTAAGACTCCAAGCTAAAACTCTAAACCCATAACTATAACTAAACTAAACTTCAACTCTAACTATAACTCTAAGCTAAGACTTTATGGTAAAACTCTAAACTCTTAACTAAAACTAAACTAAACTAGAACTTCAACAAAAACTCTAAGCTAAGACTCTAAGGTAAAACTTCAAACTCTTAACTATAGCTAAACTAAACTTCAACTCTAAGCTAAGACTCAAAGCTAAAACTCTAAGCTCTTAACTAAAAATAAACTAAGCTAAGACTCTAAGGTAAAACTCTAAACTCTTAACTAAAACTAAACTAAACTAGAACTCTAACAAAAACTCTAAGCTAAGACTCTAAGCTAAAAACTCTAAACTCTTAACTATAACTAAACTAAACTAGAACTCTAACAAAAACTCTAAGCTATGACTCTAAGCTAAAACTCTAAACTCTTAACTAAACTTTAACCAAACTACAACTTTAAGTAAAACTCTAAGCTATGACTCTAAGCTAAAACTCTAAATTCTTAACTATAACTAAACTAAACTAGAACTAAAACTCTAAGCTAAGACTTTATGGTAAAACTCTTAACGAAACTAAACTAGAACTCTAACAAAAACTCTAAGCTAAGACTCTAAGCTAAAACTCTAAACTCTTAACTATTACTAAACTAAACTTCAACTCTAACTAAAACTCTAAGCTAAGACTCTAAGCTAAAACTCTAAACTCTTAACTATAAACTAAACTAAACTTCAACTCTAACTATAACTCTAAGCTACGACTTTATGGTAAAACTCTAAACTCTTAACTAAAACTAAACTAAACTAGAACTCTAACAAAAACTCTAAGCTAAGACTCTAAGCTAAAACTCTAAACTCTTAACTATTACTAAACTAAACTTCAACTCTAACTAAAACTCTAAGCTAAGACTCTAAGCTAAAACTCTAAACTCTTAACTAAAACTAAACTAAACTAGGACTTCAACAAAAACTCTAATCTAAGACTCTCTGCTAAAACTCTTAACTAAAACTATAGTAAACTTCAACTCTAACTAAAACTCTAAGCTAAGACTCTAAGGTTGAACTCTAATTTCTTAACTATAACTAAACTAAACTTCAACTCTAACTATAACTCTAAGCTACGGCTTTATGGTAAAACTCTAAACTCTTAACTAAAACTAAACTAAACTAGAACTCTAACAAAAACTCTAAGCTAAGACTCTAAGCTAAAACTCTAAACTCTTAACTATTACTAAACTAAACTTCAACTCTAACTAAAACTCTAAGCTAAGACTCTAAGCTAAAAACTCTAAACTCTTAACTAAAACTAAACTAAAGTAGAACTCTAACAAAAACTCTAAGCTAAGACTCCAAGATAAAACTCTAAACTCTTAACTAAAACTGTACTAAACTAGAACACTAACTAAATCTCTAAGCTAAGACTCTAAGGTAAAACTCTAAACTCTTAACTAAAACTAAACTAAACTAGAACTCTAACAAAAACTCTAAGCTATGACTCTAAGCTAAAACTCTAAACTCTTAACTAAAACTTAACCAAACTACAACTTTAAGTAAAACTCTAAGCTATGACTCTAAGCTAAAACTCTAAATTCTTAACTATAACTAAACTAAACTAGAACTAAAACTCTAAGCTAAGACTTTATGGTAAAACTCTAAACTCTTAACTAAACTAAACTAGAACTCTAACAAAAACTCTAAGCTAAGACTCTAAGCTAAAACTCTAAACTCTTAACTATTACTAAACTAAACTTCAACTCTAACTAAAACTCTAAGCTAAGACTCTAAGCTAAAACTCTAAACTCTTAACTATAACTAAACTAACTCTAACTATAACTCTAAGCTACGACTTTATGGTAAAACTCTAAACTCTTAACTAAAACTAAACTAAACTAGAACTCTAACAAAAACTCTAAGCTAAGACTCTAAGCTAAAACTCTAAACTCTTAACTATTACTAAACTAAACTTAACTCTAACTAAAACTCTAAGCTAAGACTCTAAGCTAAAACTCTAAACTCTAACTATTACTAAACTAAACTTCAACTCTAACTAAAACTCTAAGCTAAGACTCTAAGCTAAAACTCTAAACTCTTAACTATAACTAAACTAACTCTAACTATAACTCTAAGCTACGACTTTATGGTAAAACTCTAAACTCTTAACTAAAACTAAACTAAACTAGAACTCTAACAAAAACTCTAAGCTAAGACTCCAAGCTAAAACTCTAAACTCTTAACTATTACTAAACTAAACTTCAACTCTAACTAAAACTCTAAGCTAAGACTCTAAGCTAAAACTCTAAACTCTTAACTAAAACTAAACTAAACTAGAACTTCAACAAAAACTCTAATCTAAGACTCTATGCTAAAACTCTAAACTCTTAACTAAAACTATAGTAAACTTCAACTCTAACTAAAACTCTAAGCTAAGACTCTAAGGTAGAACTTAAATTCTTAACTATAACTAAACTAAACTTCAACTCTAACTATAACTCTAAGCTACGGCTCTATGGTAAAACTCTAAACTCTTAACTAAAACTAAACTAAACTAGAACTCTAACAAAACTCTAAGCTAAGACTCCAAGCTAAAACTCTAAACTCTTAACTATTACTAAACTAAACTTCAACTCTAACTAAAACTCTAAGCTAAGACTCTAAGCTAAAAACTCTAAACTCTTAACTAAAACTAAACTAAACTAGAACTCTAACAAAAACTCTAAGCTAAGACTCTAAGATAAAACTCTAAACTCTTAACTAAAACTGTACTAAACTAGAACTCTAACTAAACTCTAAGCTAAGACTCTAAGCTAAAACTCTAAACTCTTAACTATAACTAAACTAAACTAGAACTAAAACTCTAAGCTAAGACTTTATGGTAAAACTCCAAACTCTTAACTAAACTAAACTAGAACTCTAACAAAAACTCTAAGCTAAGACTCTAAGCTAAAACTCTAAACTCTTAACTATTACTAAACTAAACTTCAACTCTAACTAAAACTCTAAGCTAAGACTCTAAGCTAAAACTCTAAACTCTTAACTATAACTAAACTAAACTTCAACTCTAACTATAACTCTAAGCTACGACTTTACGTAAAACTCTAAACTCTTAACTAAAACTAAACTAAACTAGAACTCTAACAAAAACTCTAAGCTAAGACTCTAAGCTAAAACTCTAAACTCTTAACTAAAACTAAACTAAACTAGAACTTCAACAAAAACTCTAATCTAAGACTCTATGCTAAAACTCTAAACTCTTAACTAAAACTATAGTAAACTTCAACTCTAACTAAAACTCTAAGCTAAGACTCTAAGGTAGAAACTCTAAATTCTTAACTATAACTAAACTAAACTTCAACTCTAACTATAACTCTAAGCTAAGACTTTATGGTAAAACTCTAAACTCTTAACTAAAACTAAACTAAACTAGAACTCTAACAAAAACTCTAAGCTAAGACTCTAAGCTAAAACTCTAAACTCTTAACTATTACTAAACTAAACTTCAACTCTAACTAAAACTCTAAGCTAAGACTCTAAGCTAAAAACTCTTAACTAAAACTAAACTAAAGTAGAACTCTAACAAAAACTCTAAGCTAAGACTCCAAGATAAAACTCTAAACTCTTAACTAAAACTGTACTAAACTAGAACTCTAACTATAACTCTAAGCTAAGACTCTAAGCTAAAACTCTAAACTCTTAACTAAAACTAAACTAAACTAGAACTCTAACTAAAACTCTAAGCTAAGACTCCAAGCTAAAACTCTAAACCTTAACTATAAGTAAACTAAACTTCAACTCTTAGTAAAACTCTAAGCTAAGACTCTAAGGTAGAACTCTAAACTAACTAACTAAACTAAACTCAGCAAAACTCTAAACTAAGACTCTAAGCTAAGACTCTAGGCTAAAACTCTAAACTCTTAACTAAAACTTAACTAAACTACAACTTAACTAAAACTCTAAGCTAGACTCTAAGCTAAAACTCTAAACTCTAAACTAAACCTTAACTAAACTAGAACTCTAACAAAAACTCTAAGCTCAGACTCTAAGCTAAAACTCTAAAACTCTTAACTATATCTAAACTAAACTTCAACTCTAACTAAACTCTAAGCTAAGACTCTAAGGTAAAACTCTAAACTCTTAACTAAACTAAACTAAACTAGAACTCTAACAAAAACTCTAAGCTAAGACTCTAAGCTAAAAACTCTAAACTCTTAACTATAACTAAACTAAACTAGAACTCTAACAAAAACTCTAAGCTATGACTCTAAGCTAAAACTCTAAACTCTTAACTAAAACTTAACCAAACTACAATTTAAGTAAAACTCTAAGCTATGACTCTAAGCTAAAACTCTAAATTCTTAACTATAACTAAACTAAACTTCAACTCTAACTATAACTCTAAGCTACGACTTTATGGTAAAACTCTAAACTCTTAACTAAAACTAAACTAGAACTCTAACAAAAACTCTAAGCTAAGACTAAGCTAAAACTCTAAACTCTTAACTAAAACTAGACTAAACTAGAACTCTAACAAAAACTCTAAGCTAAGACTCTAAGCTAAAACTCTAAACTCTTAACTAAAACTAAACTAAACTAGAACTTCAACAAAAACTCTAAGCTAAGACTCTAAGCTAAAAACTCTAAACTCTTAACTAAAACTAAACTAAACTAGAACTCTAACAAAAACTCTAAGCTAAAACTCTAAACTCTTAACAAAAACTATAGTAAACTTCAACTCTAACTAAAACCTAAGCTAAGACTCTAAGGTAAAACACCAAACTCTTAACTAAAATTAACTAAACAAGAACTCTAACTAAAACTCTAAGCTAACACTCTAAGCTAAAACTATAATTAAAACTAAACTAAACTTCAACTCTAACTAAAACTCTAAGCTATGAGTCTAAGCTAAAACTCCAAACTCTTAACTATAACTAAACTAAACTAGAACTCTAGCTAAACTCTATGCTGAGACTCTAAGGTAAAACTCTAAACTCTTAACTATAACTAAACTAAACTAGAACTCTAACAAAAACTCTAAGCTAAGACTCTAAGCTAAAACTCTAAACTCTTAACTATAACTAAACTAAACTAGAACTCTAACTAAAACTCTAAGCTAAGACTCTAAGCTAAAACTCTAAACTCTTAACTAAAACTAAACTAAACCTAAAACTCTAAGCTAAGACTCTAAGCTAAAACTCTCAAACTCTTAACTAAAACTAAACTAAACTAGAACTCTAACAAAAACTCTAAGCTAAGACTCTAAGCTAAAACTCTAAACTCTTAACTAAACTAAACTAAACTAGAACTCTAACTAAAACTCTAAGCTAAGACTCTAAGCTAAAACTCTAAACTCTTAACTATTACTAAACTAAACTTCAACTCTAACTAAAACTCTAAGCTAAGACTCTAAGCTAAAACTCTAAACTCTTAACTATAACTAAACTAACTCTAACTAAAACTCTAAGCTAAGACTTTAGGTAAAACTCTAAACTCTTAACTAAAACTAAACTAAACTAGAACTCTAACAAAAACTCTAAGCTAAGACTCTAAGCTAAAACTCTAAACTCTTAACTATTACTAAACTAAACTTCAACTCTAACTAAAACTCTAAGCTAAGACTCTAAGCTAAAACTCTAAACTCTTAACTAAAACTAAACTAAACTAGAACTTCAAAAAAAACTCTAATCTAAGACTCTATGCTAAAACTCTAAACTCTTAACTAAAACTATAGTAAACTTCAACTCTAACTAAAACTCTAAGCTAAGACTCTAAGGTAGAACTCTAAATTCTTAACTATAACTAAACTAAACTTCAACTCTAACTATAACTCTAAGCTACGGCTTTATGGTAAAACTCTAAACTCTTAACTAAAACTAAACTAAACTAGAACTCTAACAAAAACTCTAAGCTAAGACTCCAAGCTAAAACTCTAAACTCTTAACTATTACTAAACTAAACTTCAACTCTAACTAAAACTCTAAGCTAAGACTCTAAGCTAAAAACTCTAAACTCTTAACTAAAACTAAACTAAACTAGAACTCTAACAAAAACTCTAAGCTAAGACTCCAAGATAAAACTCTAAACTCTTAACTAAAACTGTACTAAACTAGAACACTAACTAAATCTCTAAGCTAAGACTCTAAGCTAAAACTCTAAATTCTTAACTATAACTAAACTAAACTAGAACTAAAACTCTAAGCTAAGACTTTATGGTAAAACTCTAAACTCTTAACTAAACTAAACTAGAACTCTAACAAAAACTCTAAGCTAAGACTCTAAGCTAAAACTCTAAACTCTTAACTATTACTAAACTAAACTTCAACTCTAACTAAAACTCTAAGCTAAGACTCTAAGCTAAAACTCTAAACTCTTAACTATAACTAAACTAAACTTAAACTCTAACTAAAACTCTAAGCTAAGACTTTACGGTAAAACTCTAAACTCTTAACTAAAACTAAACTAAACTAGAACTCTAACAAAAACTCTAAGCTAAGACTCTAAGCTAAAACTCTAAACTCTTAACTAAAACTAAACTAAACTAGAACTTCAACAAAAACTCTAATCTAAGACTCTATGCTAAAACTCTAAACTCTTAACTAAAACTATAGTAAACTTCAACTCTAACTAAAACTCTAAGCTAAGACTCTAAGTAGAACTCTAAATTCTTAACTATAACTAAACTAAACTTCAACTCTAACTATAACTCTAAGCTATGACTTTATGGTAAAACTCTAAACTCTTAACTAAAACTAAACTAAACTAGAACTCTAACAAAAACTCTAAGCTAAGACTCTAAGCTAAAACTCTAAACTCTTAACTATTACTAAACTAAACTTCAACTCTAACTAAAACTCTAAGCTAAGACTCTAAGCTAAAACTCTAACTTAACTAAAACTAAACTAAACTAGAACTCTAACAAAAACTCTAAGCTAAGACTCCAAGATAAAACTCTAAACTCTTAACTAAAACTGTACTAAACTAGAACACTAACTAAATCTCTAAGCTAAGACTCTAAGGTAAAACTCTAAACTCTTAACTAAAACTAAATTAAACTAGAACTCTAACTAAAACTCTAAGCTAAGACTCCAAGCTAAAACTCTAAACCTTTAACTATAAGTAAACTAAACTTCAACTCTTAGTAAAACTCTAAGCTAAGACTCTAAGGTAGAACTCTAAACTAAAACTAAACTAAACTAGAACTTCAGCAAAAACTCTAAACTAAGACTCTAAGCTAAGACTCTAGCTAAAATTCTAAACTCTTAACTAAAACTTAACTAAACTACAACTTTAACTAAAACTCTAAGACTCTAAACTAAAACTCTAAACTCTAAACTAAAACTCTTAACTAAACTAGAACTCTAACAAAAAACTCTAAGCTCAGACTCAAAGCTAAAACTCAAAACTCTTAACTATATCTAAACTAAACTTCAACTCTAACTAAACTCTAAGCTAAGACTCTAAGGTAAAACTCTAAACTCTTAACTAAAACTAAACTAAACTAGAACTCTAACAAAAACTCTAAGCTAAGACTCTAAGCTAAAAACTCTAAACTCTTAACTATAACTAAACTAAACTAGAACTCTAACAAAAACTCTAAGCTATGACTCTAAGCTAAAACTCTAAACTCTTAACTAAAACTTAACCAAACTACAAGTTTAAGTAAAACTCTAAGCTATGACTCTAAGCTAAAACTCTAAATTCTTAACTATAACTAAACTAAACTTCAACTCTAACTATAACTCTAAGCTACGACTTTATGGTAAAACTCTAAACTCTTAACTAAAACTAAACTAGAACTCTAACAAAAACTCTAAGCTAAGACTAAGCTAAAACTCTAAACTCTTAACTAAAGCTAGACTAAACTAGAACTCTAACAAAAACTCTAAGCTAAGACTCTAAGCTAAAACTCTAAACTCTTAACTAAAACTAAACTAAACTAGAACTTCAACAAAAACTCTAAGCTAAGACTCTAAGCTAAAACTCTAAACTCTTAACTAAAACTAAACTAAACTAGAACTCTAACAAAAACTCTAAGCTAAAACTCTAAACTCTTAACTAAAACTATAGAAAACTTCAACTCTAACTAAAACTCTAAGCTAAGACTCTAAGGTAAAACACCAAACTCTTAACTAAAATTAAACTAAACAAGAACTCTAACTGAAACTCTAAGCTAACACTCTAAGCTAAAACTATAAATTAAAACTAAACTAAACTTCAACTCTAACTAAAACTCTAAGCTATGAGTCTAAGCTAAAACTCTAAACTCTTAACTATAACTAAAATAAACTAGAACTCTAACTAAACTCTATGCTGAGACTCTAAGGTAAAACTCTAAACTCTTAACTAAAACTAAACTAAACTAGAACTCTAACAAAAACTCTAAGCTAAGACTCCAAGATAAAACTCTAAACTCTTAACTATAACTAAACCAAACTAGAACTCTAACAAAAACTCTAAGCTAAGACTCTAAGCTAAAACTCTAAAACTCTTAACTAAAACTAAACTAAACTAAAACTCTAAGCTAAGTCTCTAAGCTAAAACTCCAAACTCTTAACTAAAACTAAACTAAACTAGAACTTCAACAAAAACTCTAAGCTAAGACTCTGAGCTAAAAACTCTAAACTCTTAGCTAAAACTAAACTAAACTAGAACTCTAACAAAAACTCTAAGCTAAAACTCTAAACTCTTAACTAAAACTAAACTAGAACTCTAACAAAAACTCTAAGCTAAGACTCTATGCTAAAACACTAAACTCTTAACTAAACTAAACTAAACTAGAACTCTAACTAAAACTCTAAGCTAAGACTCTAGGCTAAAACTCTAAACTCTTAACTAAAACTAAACTAAACTAGAACTCTAACAAAAACTCTAAGCTAAGACTCTAAGCTAAAACACCAAACTCTTAACTAAAACTAAACTAAACTAAAACTCTAACAAAAACTCTAAGCTAAGACTCTAAGCTAAAACTCTAAACTCTTAACTATAACTAAACTAAACTAGAACTCTAACTAAAACTCTAAGCTAAGACTCTAAGCTAAAAAACTCTAAACTCTTAACTAAAACTAAACTAAACTAAAACTCTAACTAAAGCTCTAAGCTAAGACTCTAAGCTAAAACTCTAAACTCTTAACTAAAGCTAGACTAAACTAGAACTCTAACAAAAACTCTAAGCTAAGACTCTAAGGTAAAACTCTAACTCTTAACTAAAACTAGAACTTCAACAAAAACTCTAAGTTAAGACTCTAAGCTAAAAACTCTAAACTCTTAACTATAACTAAACTAAACTAGAACTCTAACAAAAACTCTAAGCTAAAACTCTAAGCTCTTAACTAAAACTAAAGTAAACTTCAACTCTAACTAAAACTCTAAGCTAAAACTCTAAACTCTTAACTAAAACTAAACTAAACTAGAACTTCAACAAAAACTCTAAGCTATGACTCTAAGCTAAAACTCCTAAACTCTTAAATATAACTTAACTAAACTATAACTTTAACTAAAACTCTAAGCTATGACTCTAAGCTAAAACTCTAAATTCTTAACTATAACTAAACTAAACTTCAACTCTAACAAAAACTCTAAGCTAAGGCTGTAAGTTAAAACTCTAAACTCTTAACTAAAACTAAACGAAACTAGAACTCTAACAAAAACTCTAAGCTAAGACTCTAAGATAAAACTCTAAACTCTTAACTATTACTAAACTAAACTAGAACTGTAACAAAAGCTCTAAGCTAAGACTCTAAGCTAAAAAACTCTAAACTCTTAACTAAAACTAAACTAAACTAGAGCTCTACTAAAAACTCTAAGCTAAGACTCTAAGCTAAAACTCTAAACTCTTAACTCAAACTAAAGTAAACTAGAACTCTAAATAAAACTAAGCTAAGACTCTAGGCTAAAACTCTATGCCAATGGGTTAAAGAAAAAACCGGAAAAATGTTGGATAATTTCTAAGTCTAAAAAATTCAGTCCGAAAAAACTTTAAAAAATTTAATAAGTGAGGGAGGAAGGGAGGGCCTCGGTGGGGCTTTGGGGGCCCTGGGGGCCTTTGGGGTCTCGTAGGCCCTTTGGGGGCCCGGGGGACCTTTGGGGGCCGGGGGCTTCCTTCGGTGTTGGGGTAGGGGGATCGGGGCCCTTTGGGGTTGGGGTAGAGGACCTCACAACACTGTTCAAATATAACTTGTGTATTATAATGACCACAGAGTTTCACCCTCAAATCCTCTTCTAAATCATCTTCTAAAATCATCTTCTAAAATGCCTCAAACGGTTTCGCCTAAATCATCTTCTAAAATGTCTCAAAACGGTTTTGCCCAAATAATCTCTAAACATAATTTCTGCGTGTTCCTTTTGTTTTGACATCCCTGCGCTGTCACATTTGAAATTCCTAGGAAACCCTTTCCCGCGTTAATCTCTTCATCTCTAAGATCAAAACATTCGCCCGGAGACAATTCTCCTGGATGAACACCAACAAATCAATCAACCTTGACATCATCCGTGAGACATTAATAAACTTCGCCCGGAGACAATTCTCCTGGACGATCACCAACAAATCAATCGACCTTGACATCATCCATCAGATATTAACAAATCAATTGACCTTGAAAGCGCATGTGCAAACTTCGCCCGGAGACAATTCTCCGGGACGAACACCAACAATCATGCAAACTTCGCCCCGGAGACAATTCCCCTGGAAGAACACCAACAAATAAATTTCTCGGAAATTCTCTCCCCTTCGATTACGCAATCAATTTCTCGGAAACTGTCAGCATTAGACTAAATTTTAGATGACAGCACATGTGTTCTCGTGGGAGTACTAGGGTCCTCTCTACTACTATTACAATGATACCTGGTTTGTACTTCAGAGCTTTTCCACTTAAGAAGTAGCACCATAAGTTTTGTTTTCAGTGCTATATCGTACTTACGATTGTAAAATTGAAAAACAAACACGTATATAAGAGCAATAGCTTTCAAATGAGTAATTAAACATCACTTTTATAAGTTCTGTTAGCCCAATAGCCCCAGCTTTTCCACTTGAGACACGACACCAAAAGTGCCGTTTCTAGTGCCATTTGGAACTTGATGATGGTCGAATTTATATGAAAGACGTAGATATGTGCAATATCTCTTATATGAGCTATAAAATATCTGTCAACGATGTTCTGGTAGCCTGCTAATGCCACCCCTTGAGAAATAGCACAAAAAGTGTCATTTTCGTGCCATATGGCACTTGCAGATGAAATAATTTATAAAATTCACGTAGATATGAGAAATAGCTTTTGAATGAGCCATTAAGCATCTCTCTATGATGCCCTGGTAGCCCGCTAGGCCTGTTGAAAAAAAAGAAAGAAAGAAAAAAAAACCGGGAGACAGATCTGTTCTACCAATAAAAAAAAACGATTTTTCTTGTTGTTCAGGGAGGGGGACTGTAACTTCCATGTACACGGTTTTCGACCATGTTGATCCCAGTGGTACACTTTTCATTTTGATCTGACGCCATTTTCGAGGCGTTTGAGGCCTTTTTCGAAATCACCATAAATTTCTTTTCGCAATAAACTATTACTTTTAAGACGAACCGGAATAATAGTTAACATTCCTGAGTCAGTGTCATATGGAAATATTTTTTCACTAGGCAGTTTTTTTGTTTTTTTTTTAAACGCGTTTTTTAACTTTTGGTTACTATAGGCTGTGGTTCGCTCTTTACTAGGTTGCAGCTGTCGCTGCAACCATAATACCTTGCCTGGACATGCTTAAAAAATGAGCACAGAAAATGACTGAAACAAACAACAACGGATACCGATACCGATATTCTTGATACGATACATACGATACCAATATGCCTGATACCGAAACGTGCGATATCGATACGCCCGATATCACATACAGCCCTTCCACAGGGACTATGGAGGGCCATATCATCATCAAAACCATATATGTTGGACCTTTGAACTATGTTAAAAAAATGGCCATCTCAAAATTTTTATAGGACTAGTTTTGGGGAGGGGGCCTGTAGGGAGGGGGGGGGGCTATTTTCCCTCAAATCTTTTTATTCACTTAAAAAGGGCACTTATAAAATTTAATTCCCTTTCGAATGAGCTATTACACATCTCTCTATGATGCTCTGGCCACCCCCTAGTCCTGCTAGAAAAAAAAGAACGAGAGACAGATCAGTGCTACCCTTGCAAAAAAGTCACTTTCCTTGGCGTTCAAGGTGGGGGACTATAATTATTCTATAAAAGGTTTTGGATCATGCTGATTCCAATGATGCACTTTTATTTGGATTTGAGGCCATTTTCAAGGGGTTTCAGGCTCTTTTTCGAAATAACCATAAATTTTGTTTCGCAATAAACTTTTACTTTTAAGATTAACCGAAAAAAAATACCCTTCCTGATTCAGTGTCAGATGGCAATTTTTTCACTAGACAGTTTTTTTTTAAACACGTTTTTTAACTTTTGATTACTATGGGCTGTGGTTCGCTCTTTACTAGGTTGCAGCTGCCACTGCAACCATGGTAAATTCTGAAAAGAAATAAATAGCTTTCACTTAACAAAACTATTCCATCAGAAAAATTGCAGTTCGTTATAAATGAAGCTTCATCAAAATCAAAGGTTCTGTCAGGAACTGAGATCGGACACTTATTACTACCCTAATACCACCAATTAAACTAATTAAATTAATTATTCTTATTACTACACTAAAAAAAGGCCAAGTGTCGCCAAACGCTAGATGTTGATGATAGTTTTTTGCCGACACTAGTTCCAGTCCCCACTCTTATAAGTCACTCATACTCTTTGCTGTAGATAATAATTATTTATTGACACAGAGCGATAGAGCCTAAACTGTTTCCACATTATGGCTGCAGTGGCAGCTGCAACGTAGTAAAGAGGGAACCACATCCCATTGTAACCAAAAGTTAAGAAACGCGTTTAGAAAAAAACTACCTAGTGAAAAAATTGCCTTCTGACACTGATTCAAGAATGACAACTATTATTTCGGTTCGTCTTAAAAGAAAAAGTTTATTGCGAAAAGAAATTTATGGTGATTTCGAAAAAAAGTCTGAAACCCTCGAAAATGGCTTCAGATCAAAATGAAAAGTCGACCATTGGGATCAGCACGGTCGAAAACCTATTTACGAGAAATTACAACGCCCTCCATGAACAACAAGGAAAATCACTTTTTTGCGTGCTTAGCACTGATCTGTCTGTTTTTTATTTCGTTTTTTTTTCGAGCAGGGCTAGGGGGTGAGCCGAACATCATAGAGAAATGTGTAATAGCTCATTCGAACGGAAATTAAGTTTTCTATTGCCCTTTTAAAGTGACCAAAAAGATTGGAGGGCAACTAGTCCTTCCCATCCCTAAAAGTCCCCCCCCCCCCAAAAAAAAGTCATTTAGTCACAATTTTGAGATAGCCATTTTGTTCAACATAGTTCAGAGGTCAAATATATTTAGTTTTGGTGATGATATGACCCTCCTTAGTCAGGCTTATCTTAGTTTGACAATATTTTTGGAGAAACTAACTTTCAGCTGGGAGGGGGGGGGCAAACTGGGTTTTAGAGGAAAAATGAGGTCTGAGAGGAGAAGTTGCCCCTCTGTTTCATAGCAAATTATGCCTCTGACCCCAACCCCTTGCCACTTAGTGGTTGGAGAAGTGAAGGCATGTGGTTCTGGAACCACTCAAAGTTGTATATTAAAAGAAGGGTTTTTTATTGTTATACTTCCTTATTCAAATTATTTACTTGACAATTTCATCGTAATATTCTCTCCATACGTAAGATTGTACATTCAAAGAGGAAGAGAGACAAATGAAAAGATTTCTGTAGGAGAATTCAGATAATTTTTCTTAAAATTTTTGAAATGAAAGCAAACTTAGTTTATCACACAATTTATCGTACCTATACAAGAAATGATCTTTTTTGAAATTCCCATTTATGATCTGAGTAATGAGTGGCTTTTTATTTAGGGACAGGTCAAATAAATCCCTAAGTTTAAGGGCACATTTCTGTCGAGCTAGCAAACTTTTCCGCAAGTATGTCAATATACAAACCTGTCCGCTCAGTTAACCTCTTGTGTCGAAGCTACTCGCCTGGAGCTACTTTCTTAAGTGCTACTGTATTTGATTCTTTAAAACGAAGAATTAAAGATCCATTATAGAACAATGTGACAGTTTAATGCTGTGAAAAGTTATCCAGGAAGTGTGATTAATTTAAAAAACAAAGCTTTTCCGAGGGAAGTAAAGAGCCAAGTTGAAACTTAAAACGAATAAAAATTGTTACTTCACAGCCTATCTAACATATATCAATAAAACTAATGCAAATAAATCAACTGATGATATTTCCCTTTGTTTGTAGGATTACAGAAAACTAGCGCTTTACTGAAAACACAAAACAGTATAGTATAGGATTACAGAAAACTAGGGCTTTACTGAAAACACAAAAGCCAAGCATAAAAAACAAGAATATTGATTTAGGAGTCAAAAGTAAATACATAGGCTCACAACAGCAAACTAAACTATAATCCCTTTTCATAGTCCTACAGGAGCTGTAATAACAGTAACTTTCAGTATGCACTTAATATTATCTTAAAAACTTAGGCATAAAAATAATAAGTTTAAAGTCATTACACAGCTACACAGCATGTAAAACAATGGATTGATTTATCAGGTAACATCTTGGTCTCACCTAGTATTATTCGAAATGAAGAACATGTCAACCGTAATATGAACTCTGGAAATCCAGTTATTTCTCTCTATAAAACGGAAAATTATAAGTCATGATACAAATTCTAAAGCGAGTCTATAGTCCTAATACTAATAAGATTCCTTCACTTCGAACTTGTCTTGTGCAGAAGTGATGCCAAATTAAACGAAAAAAATAAATAAAGCAACAATCTAAAACTGCTTTACTTTTATAATGTTGAAAGTGTCCTTAAAAGGTTAGACAGGCTGTGAAGTAATAACTTTTGTTCGTTCTAAGTTTTAACTTCGCTCTTTACTTCCCTCGGAAAAACTTTATTTTTTAAATTAATCACACTTCTAGGATAACTTTTCACAGCACTAAACTGTCCAATTGTTCTATCCACTTGAACTAGAATCTTGAAAGTGAAGAAATAATAATCACGACAAAATTAAGAAAAAACGAAATACAAATCACCTATGGTGCTGTTCTTTCTGATATTGTGTCTGTTTTTTGAGAATGAAACACCATGGGTCAGGTCCGATCATGGGTCAGATATCCATGGGTCCAAATCAGATCTTTTTTCTTCTTTTTTTCTACGGGTTGGAAACCTGTTGCCACATTTTTTAAGCCTCAAATATCCCAGTATTGTAGATCAAATTTCTCCTGCGGAAGTGGGTCCTAGATGGAAACATCCCCTGAAATTTTTCGGACACACACCCACCTCCCTGGAAAAATTGGAAAATAGCGGGTCCAACATGATCATGTTCGACCCTCTTCCCTCCTCCTAAAAAAGCGTTACATTATCTTATAAGTGTTATATTAGAAGTGTTAAATATTTGTACGATAATGTTTCGCAAAATTGAACTGTCTTAAGTTGCATTATCGAGTATTAAATTTTGTGGAAACACTAATCACAACAAAATATAGCAGACACAGAACCCACAGAACACAGAACACAAACATAGAACCCAATAAATTGGGCGTTTGTTTTGGTTATTGTGTTTAGTTTTTGATGCTGTGTCTCGGTAGGTATCCATGGGTGCAAATTAGAGTTATTTTTCTCTTTTTTTTGGGAAAACTGTGGCTTCTATTTTTGTTTCTATTTCCTTGATATCCAATTTTTGTGGAAAAAAAGTTTGATTAGGTAAATGGATCCTCTCGAAATCCCCATGACGTATTTCGAATGGACAGTATTTCCGTTTTCCATTATTTCTAATGGACAATGGACAGCATTTCAATTTTGAATTAAAATCAAGTTGGTGGACTGTGATGGAAAAGTTAAGAGCCATGGTTAATTGTAGAATAAGCCAAGACAGATAGTCTGAGTGAGAGGCAAAGCTGGAATAAGCCTTTTTCAGAATTGTATAAAAATAATGCCATTTCACTCGTTAATAGATACTCTATCATCCATTCATCCATCCATCCTAGGGCAGAACTAAGGTTGATAGTCATGGAATAAAAACAAATTAGAATAATCCTTAATTAGGTAAATTAGGGTAATCCTTCCTTGGAAAATCGAAAAATAGTGGTCCAAGATGACGCTCACCCCCTCGCCCTGAAAAAAGTGCTCAGATATTACATGTATAACAAAGTGATTAGTTTTTCATTCTCTGAAAAATGTGGTCCTATTCAATGTCATTCCTTTGCCGATGATCGACCCAACTATTGCTAGCTAAAGATTAAATTAAATTCTACTCATAATTTCCCATGAGACCTTATTCAATTTCTCAAAAAATTACTAATAAGGTAGAATTTCCTGTCATTTAATCATGTAGCTATCACCTAACTTATCTGTTTAAAAAAGAAGTAATATTAAAGGAAAATGAATGAAACAGCGAAATAGAAAGTTGTGTCGTTTTAAATTAGCGTTACTTATGGCTTTATGAGTTAAGGACACCAAGGGGTACCATCCAGGGGATGCTTTAAGGCCCACCCACTCCCCCCTCCAAGAAGGCCAAAAATTGCACTAATTAATGGGTCAAAGGGGTGACAAGTCTCGATAGGGAGTGAATTTTTTCTTGGTTCCACCCAAACATAAATTCTTTTTCCGCCCCTGTGGGCAGTACTGCTCATTTGGCAGTACGGGCATTGAAATAAAGATAAAAAGAGGAAGAAAAGAGAAAGAGGAAAATAGAAAGATTTAGAAATGTATTTAATTAACCAAGAAATCCCATGTCGATCTGAACATCATTCCATCAGACCATGGAAAAATGGTCTGTTCAACTTTTAGAGATGTTTGAATGAGGTTCAACAACTCTCACTCCCGGTGACTGGCAGAACCATTCCTAGGGTTGGTGGCATCCAGGGAAAAATAATTACAGCGCCCCCATTCCGACTCAAATATAAGCTAAAAAAGACGAATCAAAATGAAAAATTGGGTCAAAGTGGTCAATTACCCAGCCGTGGTGCCCCCCCAAGCCACGGTGTCCGGATAAACTGCCCCGTTTATCCTGAAGGTTTGTCATATCTCATCCAAACGGTCTGCTAAATGCTTGTCACTAGTCATCACAACGTCGAGGGTTGTCGAATCTCACTCAAAGTTGGTAGGATGGTAAGATCTATTTGGAAGTTGGAAGACCCCTAAACGACCGCCAACGTATGGGGATGGGACACCACCAGGCATGTATGCAGGAATCTGTTTGGGGGGGGGGCAAATCCTTCAAATCCCTTATTCTGGGAGAAGTATCAAAAAATTACGGGAAAACAAAAAAAAATCTTGAGATTTCGGGTAGGGGGGCGGTGGCCCCCCTGCCTACGTCACTGGACACCACCTTCAATGTTTTCAGCCAGTCGGTAAGGAAATTTGAATCGGTAATATAGTTGTGCGAAGCATCACTATGTTACCGGCTTAGTTTTTTTCTTTTTTTTTAGTGTAAATGAGTTGATGGAAATATGGCGCAAAATCAATGAAAGGAGATCAGTCTCAGTCAGTAAAAACCACAGTAGACAGAATATACCAGTAAGCTTATCGCAGATCATTTCTGGTCTTCGTTCTCGGTGCGAACAAAAGCTCCTCCCACTTATTTCTGCATTAGCGGGATCGATGTTTCCGATTGTTTCCAACAAAGTGCATTATTCGTAATAGCGGGTTTCCACTTGTTTCCGATTAGATCACAGTCTGACTTCTCTACCCATGAAAAGATCTGACTTCGCTTATGTTTATATCTGCAAAAACGTTCTCCGGAGCACTCGCACCCCGGTCCGGGTTTTTATAATGGGTGAGATAGAGAATGATCATACTGGATAATTCTATAAACTGTGGTAAAACAAACAGAAAGTGAAATAATTTCCATAGCAATATCACCCAAACCAGTCGGTAAAAATAACCAGGCAGTCTCTTAAATCCATTGCTCCCCTCCCCCCTAATAAAATTTGGCTAGTGACAACTCTGCCCCTAAATTCACATCATTTAGATATTTAGCAGAAAGGTTGTTGGATCCCAACGAAACTAGGTGCAAAGCACAAGCAAACGTCCCAATCATGCCTTTCGGAGACCAGGTCCCGACACGAATTGCAGTGGGGAGGAAAAGATGGGTATCTAAACTGCATAATCATGTTAGATAGTTGGAACATCAGCAGGAACGACCTTAGAAGTAACAGTCAGAATCCTAATTATGCCTTTTTAAACTCCAGGATTAATCCTACTTCTGTAGGGGAGGAAGAAGGAGGTTCCCTAAATTATCAAAATCATGAGCACATTTACCAGATGGGACGTCAGATCCGAAACAAGGCTAGGCCGATTTAAGAGCTAGACTCCTATCTATATATTTTATAGTTCGGTCCCCAGAACATACGTCTGTGAGGAACGTGCTGCATTTTTGTCATACACATCTACAAGGATTACATACGAGATCCATACCAAATTCGGTAGGGGCTAGGAGCTGTTTTTTCGCGTCTTTGTTGGGTTCGATCCCCCGCGGATGATACCCCCGGAAAATATATCCTCGCTGAAAGGAAATTAATCCCAAAAATTTACCAAAAAGTCCCCCAGACAATCCCCCCTGCAGAAAACTCCCCCGCTAAAAATGTCCCCATGTTTCACAATAACAAATACTAATTGTAAGCAACGGACAAATTACAAAACTTAAAGAGGCACTTAAACTTTTACAATGGGGTTTCCTGATTATTTTATAGTTTGGGAGGGAGAGAAGTACCTCAAAGAGTGCATTTTAATGCCAAAAACTCCTAGCTCTCATTGAGCCATCAGATAAATACAGAATTAGTCTAAGAGAGAGACGAGGGGAGGGTAAAGGTAGAACTTGATTTAGAATCCACAGGGCCGTAACCAGTTTTTTCGGGGGGGGGGGGGGAGTACAAAAGAAAATTCAAAAAATGCATAAAAATGTAAAATTGATATCAACTCCCTTATGATTTCTGGGAACATTTCTGGTCTACGGTGTTATTATAAAACTAAAGAGTAGCATTAAACCCCAAAATGAGCAGAATTTATTTCATATAGTAGGGATTGTCCCTTCCTCATCCAAACCTCCACTCATGGTCGGAAAAAGTTCGGAGGGTACTCATTAGATCAGAAATTGAGAATTCAATACCCTTTTTATAAGTCGAAAGTGATTCTACCCCAATCAGCCGCGGGGGGGGGGGTGTATTTTCCAGGGGTGTATTTTTCGAGGGAAGATTTTCACGGGGGGGGGGAATTTTCTGTGGGGAGCGGGGGTAATTGCTGGCCAACGTCAAACCTATGTGGTAGGAGCGTAGGGAGGTAAATAAATTATTTTCACAATGAAACTCATCAGAAGGGTTTGCCGGTCTTAAAAACCATGTGATGAGTAAGAGCTATTGTTGTTACTATAATTCTCAAGGATCGGGAGCAAATATGTCTTTTTTAGGGAAATTATAAGAAAGAGGTCTTTGCATTCTCGTTATCAGGATATCTAGCTGAAAGGGTTATCAAATCTCAACCAAACTCGATTGTAAGTTATAACAACTATTCTAGTAGTGCTTTTAAGGACACAGGGCCCATTAGATCTTTCTGGGGATCTCAAGTTTTCCATGGAATTTACGAGAGGGGACTGTGGAAAGAAAGAAAGAGGGGGCTGTAGAAAGAAAGATCTAATTTCATAGTTACATTTTTAGAAGGTCAAGATCCGGTCCAACCGGTTCTTGAGCCCCTAAAAAGATTCGGTCCAACCTTTATTCAGGAGGGAAAGAGAAAGAGTCTCTAGACCCTTTAAACTAGAACATTTTGCAAGGTCGTTTTCAAGATGTCATCAAAACATGGTCAGGAATATGGGTATGTGCCGGCTTTGCTCTGTACTGTTGACACTGGGCACCTTTTTGCTGCGATAAGTCTTTAGCAGGTTAAAAACAGGAAATGTTTCTTTCTGCTAAATTTTCTGCCTAAAATCAGCTAATAGTTTTCTTCTCTGAAATGGTCTTCAGGTGTTTCCATTCATTATATATATGTACAATGAGTCTAAATATAAATCTTCAGGTGTTTCCATTCATTATATATATGTACAATGAGCCTAAATATAAATATTGGCATTATCTATAATGCAAGGCCAACTTAAATAATGTAGACAGGCCTTCAATCACTAATTCCCAACTTTTAAGTTTTTACATTTCCAGGGCTTTGTATGTTTGGGGATATGGAACTTTCCTGCAAAAGGTAGATGGGGCTCAGGAGAGTCATAAGCTTCTGAATGTTTGTCCCTACTGTCCTCTTGCCTAACATGTTTCAATCGGATATCGGATCTGCGTATATTCGTGCAAAGAGGGAAGAATGTTTTTGCGCCTCTGAAACTTGAGAACCATCTTTTTGAAGCTCCATTGGTCAAATATCCGCCACAAAAAATTTAGATTGGTAAAAACTGCCTAAATTTCTGGGCCACTTACCCACTTTGTGCCTGAAAATCCTTGTATAAATTCATTTCAAGCAAGGTGCCACATGACTAACTATTTCCCAAGGATTTATCCGTGAGGGGAGAGAGAGGATGGACCTAATTTATTCCTCCAACTCAATTAATAATTTTTACATATTCCTGGTTTACATAAAACTGCTACACATCTACCAAAACCTCTGCTAAAAAGTTGACACTGGAATGGACGTGTGGGGGAGGGGGGTCAGCTATCCACTTCGTTGTATACATTTAAATTCATTGTATGTTTGCGATTCTAACAAGGTGCTACATTTTTACCTTTCCGCTAGGGGTTCGACTGTGGAGGGAAACAGATTGGACTTGATTTGTTTTTGCACAAAGTCAGGACTAATCTTGTCTTTATACCATGCCAGAACTTGTTTTTGCATCAAAAATTCAAAATAGTACTTAACTTGTTTTCGGACCAAGTCTGTCTGCGTTAACGAAACGAAATTCCCCAGTTTGGTCTTTTATCCCCCCCCCCCCAAAAAAAAAAATCCTCCCAGAAACCCTTATATTTTTTGCACCAAACACGGTCATTATGCAAATCTTATTCTGAAGAGTATGTTTTTGATCTTCAACAGTTTGATAGCTGCATCATTTTAATTATTTGGCTTGAACAATATCTCGGTCTCTGTAAATGTTTAAGAATGTTCATAATTTTCAAAGGAAAACTTTGTTTTGCTTGTGCATTGGAAATTTACTTAATCACAGAAACTTCATCGATTTTCTTGTTTTCCAAACTGTTTTCAGAGCCAAATCCCGGGAACGACGCTGCTCCAAGGTTAAGTGTTTAAACACAAAGCTCAATTCCTCTTAAACTTGCACATTATACGCAAATAAAGATTTCCTTGAAGAGCATTAAAAGATTTTTTTTTTTCTTCAAGTTGGTTAAAAGCCAAGAATTTTCTTGAGGATGATAGGTTCATAAGTGAACAAAAGTTCAATTTTATGCTGGTACCTTCTTTTCTTTCAGATATTTACAAGAAACACCTACACGCGTAAAATCCACGTACATAGGATTTTCTTTCGGGGAAGAGGTCCAACAATAATAATAAGAGGGAGGTCTCGAGGCCCCCTCTCCGTGTACGTGCTTGCGCTGAATATCTTTTAAAGTTTTGAAAGTCAAGGCCGTATCCAGGGGAATAGACCCCCCCCCCCCCACAAAAAAAAAAAATGTTTGTCCGACTCGTAAAAATGCAAAAAAAAAAATTGTTTCGTTTTTTAGTCTTTTTGTAACCCCCCCCCCCCCCCGAAAAAAAACCTGGATACGGTCTTGTTGCAAGTATTAGATATTTCCAGCAGTCCAGACCACACTTTTCACGAAAAAAAAGCGAGAAGGTGTTCTTTAGAGGCGCTAAATGCGTGGGAGTTCAGGGGCCCGAACGCGGTCTTTGTTAGGCTGAGTCTCCCAAAAAGCGCTTGATAGGTTTCTATTAAATTCCTAATATTTATTTTTAGAACGATTCAATGTTCAGCTTAGGCTCAATTTGAAACACCCAAGCCCCCTCTAAAAATGAGAACTGCGGTTGAAACACCCCCGACGGATAAAACTTGCATACAAAACATGGAGTATTCATTCAAATTATTCCTTTCCTTTTTGGCGAAACTCATATAATAAAGCCCTCTTTTATGTTCGTTAAAAGCCATCAAATAAAGCTTTATTAATATTAAACATAATTTTAAGAAAGCTAATTAATCTAATATTTAACCCAAATTCAGAGCGATAAAGCTTGCTTGCATTATCACAAAATAATGTTGGCCCTTTGCAGTAGGCAGGTGATTGGACGGGTGGCAGGCTGTGGGTGGATATAGGAGTGCATCTATATCTGTGTAGTTTGCAATGTTCGCGTCTCCGGAGACCAGAACATTTTTTTTTTTATATTTTTGAATTTTTGAAGACAATTTATGAATTGACCAAATTGCCAAGGACATTTAAACCAGGTAAGGATTATTTGATTTATTTTGCCATTGAAAATTGACTTCCCTATTTACTGATATTTAATTTGTTGTGTTTTTAAAAAATGACCTAATTATGACAAAAGATTTAAAACTTGGATGAATCATCAATCTTTCTGTCGAATATATTGCTGTTTCCTCTATCAATGCAGGGTAGGGGTGTCGTTTCGGGGGAGGGGGGCTTAAAAATATCATATAGCCCATGCCCCTTGACTATTCAGATGTGTACCCCTCCTGCCCCCCCCCCACCCCAATACAAATGCTGGAACTACGCCCCTGATGCAAGGGCATTAATTCACGAAAGTGTATGGGGGAGCCAAAATGTACTTTTCAAAATTTAGGGGAGGGGCAATTAATCTTATGGGAACATTGTTATACAATTTAAATGAATGAACTATTTGAAAAATTGTGCCACTTTTCGTTGATTGACAAGATTTTTTCCAATTACTCGGGATCATATCATTTCCTTATGGGGAACGAAAGGAAATATAGCCTACGTAATTTACGTAACAGTTAGATTTTTCAATTGCTCGTTTCTTAGTAATAGGCTATCCCAATAACACAAAAGTAGTATCATTTCGATTCCCTGTTCAACACAGTTTCCAAAGAAGACAATTGCTACCGTGACAATTGTGTCCCAGCCCCTCTAAGGGGGCCAAGCAAATGTTACAGCTGCAATAGTTAACTTTGGTAATCAGTGATGTCAGTTCAGGAAAGTGTTGAGAGCGAGGGCCGGGGGTTAATTATATTTGGTGCTTATTTAGAATCCAGAAAACACGCGAGAAGTGAAGTTTCGTTAATGCTAATGAAATAATACAAAATAGGATGAAAATATAATAGTTTATGAACAAAATTTGGTAAATTTTTACCAAATCATTTTATTGAGTTTCAAATAAAGTGAATATACCATTCGATGCCTTTTTTATGCTGATTATGAATATAACAATTATTTCTATCGGAAATGAATGTTAGCCCTCCCCCCCCCTGTATATGCCAATTCAGGGTATATATTTCTACATTAGGAGGGGTGGGGGCAAATTTTATTTCTGATGTAAATGGGAGGTAAGTTTAAACTCTACCCCACCCCCCTAATGTAGAAATATATACCCTGAATTGGCATATATAGGGGGGGGGCTAAAATTCCGACAGAATTTCCGATAGAAATGATTATTATATTCGTAATCAGCATAAAATAGGCATCGAATGGGTGTATTCACTTTATTTGAAACTCAATAATATGATTTGGTAAAAATTTACCCAAAATTGGGCTATATATTTGCACATTAAGGGGGGGGGGGGTTGGTAAAACAGCATATATTAAGTACGTAACCTAACCTAGGTACCTTTTTTTGCCCCGCCAACCCCAAAAAAGTAAAGTTTAAATCTTTGTCATGGGATGAGCATTACCTAACTCTGCAACAAAAACCTGTTTTTGTTGCATCAAGTTTCATCAAGCATCATCAAGCATCTTGATGCTTGATGACGTTTCATCAAGCATCTTTGAGATTTTTATGCGGTCTTTCTCGCTTGTTTTCTAGATTATAAATAAGTACCTTATATTTTTCAAAAGCTGGGGGGGGGCATTTTTTTTAGATTTTTTTCAGGGAAAATTAATGGTTTTTAGAAAAATTAGTCAAACGGGTTTAGAAATTTTGTGAAAATTTCAAGCGCTTAAGACAATAACAACCCTGGCCAGTCCGAACAAGTAAGTATAATTTTTTTTTGCTTCAGTGTTAAATCCTCTATCGATTGGCATGAACAACTTTGACAAATGGATTTCTTCAGTTATGTACTATCTGTAACACACGCGCCATATTATATAGGGAAGATGCTTAAGAAACTAGTCAAAAGGGTTTCTTTCAATAGAAAATTGGATTAGAAACCGTGGTTTGTCATTGCGTTTACAATAGTTAACCTTTGTTTTTTGGGGGTTTAGGGGAAAAAAGTTTCCTAGGTTGGGTTAGTTAGGTTACGTTCTTAATATATGCTATGCTTGACCCCCTCCCTAATGTTCAAATATATAGCCGAAATTTGTTTCTAAACTATTATATTTTATCCTATTTTGTTTTATTTCATTAGCATTAACCAAACTTAACTTCTCGCGCACTTACCGTTTTCTACACAAGTACCAATGTTTATAGCCAACGATAGATAAATTAATTGGGAAGCGAAAATATTCTTACATTTTTTTAGGGCTGGAAAGAGTTGCTAGGTAGGGACGCCGGTACAATCCCATTATATGGGCCTCTAAATAGTCAAGTTCGAATAATGCTAATGAAATAAAATAGGATGAATATATAATAGTTTAGAGCAAATTTGGGCTATATATTTGCACATTAGGGGGGTGGGGGGGTAAAGCATTGCATATATTAAATACGTAACCTAACCTAACCTAGGTACCTTTTTCCTCCCCTAAACTCCAAAAAACCACAGTTTAATATCGTATACGCAATGAAAACCTTGCCATCATTGCCTGCTCTATAACAGTTAAGACGTCAAAACGGGATTTATCATTGCCGAGTCTATACTGATTAAGCCGAGAGGCCCATGTAATGGGATTGTACCGGAACGCCAATTCATAAAAACTTATGAGGGGGAGGGGAGGCAAAATATATCTTTCAAAATATAGGGGGAGGTAAATTTGCTGTTTTCTTCGATTTTTTGGTACTTGGGCGCTATATGGGCCTTTACAAGGAAACCAGTCACGAAAAACCCGTTTTTGACGGGTTAATTCAAGAGTTAGCTATATAGTAAAGCAACGCATAGCGTGGTTTTCAATGCGTTTACGATATTTAAACTGTTGTTTTTGGGGGTTTAGGGGGAGAAAGAGGTACCTAGGGTAGGTTAGGTTATGTATTTAATATGTGCTATGCTTTACCTCCCCCCCCCTTAATGTGCGAATATATAGCCCAAATTTGTTTAAAAAACTATTATATATTCATCCTATTTTATTTTATTTCATTAGCATTAAACAAACTTGACTTTTTAGAAAGGCCCTTATAATGCCCAAGTACCGATTTTTTTAGTGAAAACTCCAAAAAGGGGCATTTTTGAAATAAAAATGCCCCAGAAAGGTCTATCTTATTTCCCCCTAAACCCCAAAAAACTAAAGTTTAAGTATTGTAAACGGAGAGGTAAACTACTGTTTGCAATGTTCGGCATGAATTCTCCCTTGAAAGAACATGTTTGACTAGTTTCTTTTATCCTCTTCGCTATATGAAATGTCGCGTGTCTTCCAGCTAATAGAACAGTACCAGAATGTCCACCTAAATGACTCCTTTTCCTCCGACTAAGACACATTATTTGTTATTTTAGTTCAGATCTTGAGTTTATCTGTGGAGTGGATAGACTTCGGTTTATCGTGTACACCTGGGTGTCAAAATCTCGTAAGCTCCTTTTTAGTAAATTCTATTACCAATCATAGTATGCTGTGTATCATTATGCTGTGTAATTCCTTCAGCTTGTATCATTTTTATCAAGGAAAATATATATATAACTTCCGGTATTAAGCGTTTAGTAGTCCTATTGAAACCAAAAAAATGTTCCTTGCGGTGAAGCTTCCGCATCACGTGCGTAGCCTACTCCTCTAAAGTTTGAAATATGGGCTCTAGCACCTCTCCGGGATTACCCACTTAGATCATGTGACTCCTTGACTGCTTTCGTGAGTGCAGCTAGGATTGGGTAGGTGAAAGGATAATATTTTTTCTCGGGGACCAAGAATGTACAAAAGTGCTTTGTACAAAGTGTTCTCCCTTTAAGTTGAATTTCTTTATAAGACATGTTTTTCAGTTAAATAATAATCAGACAACCTTTTTCATTAGCCCGCCCTCCTCCATATTGCATTAAACTTCAGAAACAAAGGTGGGAATATTTTTCTTGTAGTGGGGGGAGGCAAAATTTCTAAAGCTTCTGGAAAGGGTCCAAGGCTGCCCCTGTGTATGTACTTGGTTAGACCCTTTTCGAAGTACAATCATGGCTATGTTCCTTCGCCTTGATCAGGGTCGTTACTAGCTAAAATGTTGTTTTTTGGAGGGGGGGCAAGGAATTTTACCGACTGGTTGGCCATTTTTACTCACTGTCTTTTTTATCAATAGTTAGCATTACGTCCGTTTTGAGTACGATACGTAAAATTACTGCACGAGTCGGTAAAATCACTGCATTTACCGACCGAGGTTGAGATTTCGGTATATGTCATGCCGCTATTTTCATGCTCTTTATTTAACCAAATGGAAAATTGTGTCACCATCTGTAAAATCACGCGAGAAGGCGGTAAAACGGCTGCGTTTACCGTTAAGTTCGAGATTTTTGTATATGACATGTCAGTATTTTCGTGATCCTTATTTAACTGAACAAAATATTTTGGTAGAGTTCAAAAAATCGTTGCGTTTCGCACCAAGATTTTACCGATTCATTTGTTTTTATCAATTGCCCTCGAACATTGGGGGGTGGGGGTGGGGTGTAACCCTTCCCCCCACCCGCCACGCCCCTGACCCTGATTACCAGGTAAACCATACAAATCCTTATTTTTGTTGATACAGCTAGTAATTTGTGAATTTTTCTTTTTCTGAAACATCTGTGCAGTGAACTACAAGAGTGGTGATAGCTAAATTGAATATCGAATATGAAGAAGTTTATTTTTCCTTTTCTGAAACATCTGCGCAGTGACTACAAGAGTGGTGATAGCTAAATGAATACGAATATGAAGAAGTTTATTTTCTTTTCGAGAACATATGGCCAAGTGGCCAGCTTCTATAAACAAAAACAGACTTATTGAACAGGCAAATGAAAAATGCAAGTTGCATTAAGATAGGGAAAATATAAACAGAACAGGGACTTTAGCAACTTAAGGACTTTAAAATTGTGTATCTATAGTTCTTGGTTGGACTCCTTTCAAAGTAAAGTCGATACACGAGCATCGACACACTTCCCATGAACATCGATTCTTCATTATCGTTGTAGGGCAATATGAAACCAGAAATTCCAGCCAATGAATTTGTGGATAGAAGTTTCTTCTTCTTTAACTGTAGTCGTGTTTTGCGATATAAAATGCCTTTTTTTCTTTTTTTAATACATAAAACTCCAATTGCCTTTTCACGGTTTTTTTTCAACCTGTCAATGAAAATGCAAAAAAGGTACTTTTCAGTATATAGGGGGTGGGCAAATGCCCCTTCCTCTCAATAGACGCCCATGTGCGCACAATTTAAGTCACAGGTGTCCAAAGTACGTATACGTGTCTCGAAATGTCGCACCGCAATGGCTCAAAATATAATTTTTTTGGTGTCGATACACTACCAAGAGTATCGTCCAACCTTATTCGCAGTGAGCTCCAAGCGGCTACAAAAACTGATAGACCTAACTGAATTTTATATCAGTATTGTAAATTTTCGGTTTCTTTTTCGGGAACATTCGACCAACTTAGATATATAAGCTTAGATTATAGTTTATTATTATTGCTTATTATTATATATAGCTTAGCATTATTATTATATATTATTATATAATATCATATATTATAGCTTATATATGTATTATTATATATATATTATTATTATTATTGCTTATTAGATTATTAGCTTAGATATATAAAAATGGACTAATTCAACAGACATATGCAAGACTGAACTGATATTAAAATATGATATAATATAAACACTGCAAAGACATTAGTATTTTATTATGAAAATTCGACTTGTTTGTACCGAGATAGTTCAGTTTCAACTCTAAATGCACTGATATTATGTCACGTTAATCCCTCATCAACCGTGCCAAAATGTTGCTTTATTTGCTTTTCACGCAAAGTCGTTGCAACACCTAAAGTTGTATCAGACATTTCCCTTTTTTCTTTTTTTTAATTTTTTTTGCTTTTAGCAGAAAAAAACTTTTGCTAAAAGCCAATTCACAATGAGATTTTACTAATACCGATATTTTAGCTAGCACTAATTTGAGTCAGTAAGGTTTTCTGTAAAATTTTGCCAAAAATTATGGTTGGCTTAAATCTTCATATGTGAGTTCAATTAGTCTTTGATCCTTTTGATTTGCATGCCCCGCAAATCCTCCATTAGGGACAACTTATCAAGTGGTTTTAGGCAGTTATTTCACAAGTGGGAAACTGCCAGATACGGCCCTTAGGAGTAAAGCGGCTTTCACACTACGTCTATAATTTTCTAGGTGACGTCGTTAAGTTACGTTTAGTTAGGTATAACCTTTCACATTTAAACAAGTTCTTCCACCCTAAACTAATGTAAAATGCCAAAAAATCATCATACTAATCGTCTAGAGTCAAAACAATAATCACAAGCAAACTATTCAAGATTAAAAATGTGGAATGGAGATAGTGATTCAGGACCTCATAAAGCGTGAAAGGCTTTCTAGTAGAAGCTTAATAATTTGTTCCGCCCTCCCCCGTATTCTGAAAAATAACTTTTAATTTCATTCAAAAATGACGTTTTTGCTGTTTTCACCGGAAAAATTGAAAACATGCCCCCCCCCCTCCTTAGATCTGGTATAATAATATTTTTGCCCCTTCCTAATTACCGTGAATTGACGCCACTGAAAAAGGCATAGTGCTGCATAGAGATTTCCGAAGTTTTTAAATTCTGTTTTCTAGTTTGGGGAGGGGGGTATAAAAAAATTAAAAAAGCGCGTCAAAAATGTGAAATGGATATTTAATCCCTTTTGGTTTCTGGGAACATTTCTGGTTTACGATATTATTGTGAAAGTAAAGAGTAATATTGAATCCGAGCATAAGCAGAATTTATTCCGTATAGAAGGGGGACTATCCCCTCATTTACGGATGGAAGTTTTTGGGGTAAAAGACCTACATTTGCAATTCTTTGGTTTTGTTTAAAAGCGGGTGCTGAATTGAGAAGACAGAAACGTGAATGAAAAATCAGCAAAAGTAAAACTTAAATAGTTTTGCTTATTTATTTTCACGGTTCCAGATGGCAACACTGACGAAAATTAAAAAAAGAAAAGAAGCGATGATGAAAAATCAGCAAAGAATAGGCTAAAAACGTATGGCGCAAAACAGTTTAAGAATGCATGGCTTTCCTTTGAAGGTGAAGTTGTCGTGAAAATAAAGAGACTTTTAATGCTTGGCTTTTTATAGAAAAAATTATTCGTACAATTTACTTAAATAGTTATACTCATTTATTTTCACGGTTCGATATGGCAATTCTGACGAAAATGTTGCACTGCCCTGAAGACTTCATAATTTTGAAACAATCAAAAGAAAAATCACGGTTTTAGGTATGAGTAGGCGTAAGATGGGTCCACAGAGCAAAAAAATGTTTTATTTGATTTATTTTAGGATAAGGCAAAAAAATATGGTACTTGTCTGCAGAAGTGCGTCCAGGATTTTTGTTCGGGGGGGGGGGGGGGTTACTAATTTTTTTAGGGGGGAGTTACATAAAAAACCTCAAAAAACGCATACAAAATTTGTTTATGTCCATTTTTGTTACATTTTTACGAGTCAAACAAACATTTTTTTTTGGGGGGGGGGGGTTCAAACCGGGTAACCCCCCCCCCTGGATACGGCCTTGCTTGTCTGATATAGCGCCTATGTTAAGTTCTTCATCTGTTGACGCACTGTAGAACCGGTTCCTTCGTTGGTTTATTTCAGCTTAGCGTGAGACAAGACAAAAAGAAGTGACAGAATAGATGGAAAATATATAATTGGGCTATTTTTTGCACATTAGGGAGGCAGGGATGAAGTATTTTGACAATGTGAAGTTAGAAAACAATTCTTACTTCATAATATACAGAATAATTGTACCTAACACATTTTGCATGCAGACCAGCTATACTTTACCCCCATCTTACCCCCCCCCCCTGATTTGCAAATATATAAACCAGATTTGTTTCTAAAGTATTATATTTTCATCATATTTTGTGATATTTCATTAAGAAAAGTCAGAGACACAGGTTCTACTCAGACGAAGAAACATAGGCTCTATAATAGACAAGTACCAAATATATAATATCGAAAGCTCCATTTCCTTAGTATTTCTATAAGTGAAAATGAAGATGAACAGCATTTTGAAACTTAGAGTAGTTCGCCAATGTAATAAGGCAGGAGAAAATGAACTGGGCAAATTAATAGAGCTTGCTTATTTTGATGTAGGGTCGCATCCAGGGGGCGGTCTACCACTTTGAATCTCCTTCTATCCCCTGAAAAAATTTTCCGGCTTGTAAAAATGTCACAAAAATAAATGTAAACAAATTTTGGCACACAAGACCTTGATACTCACGTCCAAGGAAAGATTTTTTTTCCAAGAACAAATTATTGGATATGGACCTGTTTTGAGGGGTTGGACTTTAATTCTAAGTTTAAGAAAAATGTCGTATACCGCTCCAGTTTAAATCCTAATTCACCGGGGTGGGGGGGGGGGGTTCACAAAGTTCTAGCTGCTCTGGAACACCATAATCATATTAAAAAAAAGCATGGAACCCATGTTTGTTATTTTTACTTCCACATAATCATTTTAGTAATATTTAGTGAAAATTTTAATTTGAGAGTTTTTAATAAAAAGAAAGCTATGGCGCACAACCCCAATATTTTCCAGACATGTAAAAATACTTTCCGAAATGCTAACTTCTAAATTTACTACATCCACTATTTTATTACCTCTAATCGCCGCCCCTCAGCCATTGGCGCCCATAAGCTGAATTTTAGAGGGGGGGGGGCTTAGCTGGTCTAATCGACACTTCCAATGCTATATGATAGAAATCTCAAAACAAAAATATAAAATATTAGGCAGCATCATTCAGCCAGGGGGATGGAGCCCCCTTCCCCTCTGCCCCCCCTACCTCATATGGGCGCCCATGCCCTCAGCCCTTGTCAGTGGGATTACAAACTCTAGTCTCCACTTATGCCCAAAGATCCGTGTTGTCAGGAACGAAAATACGTTTACTAACTCTATTATGGGAGAGAGGTAGCATTTAAATGTGAATCTTGTCCCATTCCCCTTCTTAAATAGCGGCATACATATAAACATTTCATTATTCCCAAATTTTTTGTTTAGATTTTCTTTTCGTCGGAGAGCAACCATTTAGGAGCGTTTCATCATTGAGGCGTTGTTTCCTTAAAAAAATATCCAATTCGCAAATGGATGGTGTCACAAAACCTGCATCTAGATAGATGGAAAGAAATATATTGAAAGTAAAATTATTTATAATTCCTCATTAATTATCTTTCTTAGAAACAATAAAGAATATATTAGTACTTGTCTAAAATATAAAACACACTCGAGAATTTCGATCCCAAATGATGCGAACATGAGACGAGAAACTAGTCAAGCAACTTCTTTATACCAGAGAATTAGCTTAGTCTGGGTTGGAAAATAAATTGTAGCTATATTTTATTTAAGTATTTAGTTGGTAATTTGGTTAGGTTAGAATAGGTTTGTTTTTGGGTACGTATTTAATATATCCTATGCTTTACTCCCCCCCCTAATGTGTAAATATATACGTATTTAAAATGCACTATGCTTTGCCTCCCCCCCCCCTAATGTGCAAATATATAGCCCAAATTTGTTTATAAACTATTATATTTTCAACATTTGTTGTTTTATTTCATTAGCATTAACCAAACTTCACTTCTCGAGTGTGTTTTACATAATAGACAAGTATATATTAATAAAATATAATCCCTATATTTTTATACGCTGATAACCGTTATTGAATATACCACCCCCACTACTTCCACCCCCTTCAAAGCCGGGTTTCTGACTCCTTATCGATTTTATTTTTATCGATTGCAGACTCTTGTCTAATATGCGCACAGGACAGCAAGCTAGCTAGATTTCAACGACACTGGTTTATTTTTGTGTTAGGTTCTTGTGCCAAAAACGTTCTTAAATTCTTCATTTCTATGCTAGAATTTGTGTGTGTTTCTAGTATACAATCCATGTGATTTTTCAATTCGTATATTTTGCTAATCGGTGAGTACATATTTCGTTGTGTTTTATTCGTATTTTCACTGGTGCCGGAAACTTTTTCCATACACGGGAGAGTTGAAGGCAGATACAATTTTGCTTGTTTAAGCTTGAATATCTATTTTTCTGTTTATAAAAGTCTTGATGTAACTAGGGGGTGGGGGGAGTAGAGTTGCCCTGCAACCGTTGGTTAAAAACCTAGTATTACATTATTCTTACTTTGCATATTCACACTGTTATGTGGCACTTGTTATCAGGGCAGTGGCGGATCCAGAGGGGGCGCCTCCCCCCCTAAGGTCGTCTAAAGTAGTGTAATTTTCTTAATTAACGCATGTTTGCGTTAATTAAACTTGCTCCTAGTGCAAGTTTATCGGATCAACATATTTTACACCCCTCCCCTAAGAAAGGTCCTGGATCCGCCCCTGTATTAGGGGCGTAGCTCCGGCGTTTTCATTAAGGGGCAAATCCGGATAGTCAAGGGGCATGGGCTATATAGTAATTATTTTTCTCCAAAAGACGCCCCTGTTCTTTATTCTAAATAATATTGTACGAACAAACTTGGTAAAATTCTACTTTAGCTACTTTTGGTCATCTTGGAAAGGGGTTAGGAAAATGAAACTTTCAGGGATGGGGCTACAGGCCGAAGTATGTCCTGGGAAGGTATTTTGAAGCACCTACCTCCACTCATTCTCTGTCTTGAGGGTCCTGAATTTTGTAGTCCTGAAAGTAGAATTTTACCTGAAAAAAAACAACGTTGATATTGCTTAAAATTCTACTCAAATAACAGGGATTGCATTTTCAGAACTAAAGCCAGAGAAAAAGAAACTGATAACTGAAAATTAAGGTAAAATGTTGTTTTGTCAAAATTTCAATAGGTAGGCTATAGACCTGTCATGTAGGCAAATTTTACAACCCTCTAGAGGGAGAAGGAGTGGAGGTAAATACTTCAAAATACCTTCCCGAGACATACTTTAGCCTGTAGACCAATCCCTGAAAGTTTAATTTTCCTAACCTAACCCCTTTCCAAGATAGCCAACAGTAGCTAAATTAGAATTTTACCATGTTTTTTTTTCAAAATTTAGGAAATGTATTTGCATAGCTTTAAAACCTTATAAATTGGGATTGAGCAAAGTTGTGAAGCTGAAAAACAGTTTAGTAATTTTCATTTCAAGAGTGTTATAATTCATTCAATAACTGTCGAAGTTTCATAATGTCATAATCTCAGTCACAATGTTAAATGTCCTGTGCTTGGTCTGGAGGCTTAATTTGTTATGAATAAATTTACATTTAGATTTGGAAAGTGTCAAATCTATGACTTGCAATGTTTTTTTTTTCGAAATATTATATTCTTTCGTAATAACCGAAGGGGTTCGATATCACTCAGTATATGCATCGCGAAAGAGGAATTTAGATGGCTCGGGTCATCTGACCTAACGGATGAACGAATAAAGAAGATATTATCATAATAATGGTACTAAATACCCCACAAGGGGTGGGGGAAGGGCTGTTGATATCAGACTATTCGAGCGCTGGATAAGCTGGTGGCTTCGCTCTCTGTTGATGTTCGAGGCCAGCGGAAAGCTGCCAGACCAATATTAGAGAGCTGGCAGGAACTACGCTCAAGCCATACTGGGTCCACCGCCACACTGTGTATAAAAAAAAGAATAAAAAAAAAACACTGAGAGTATGTCTAATCAGAGTTTTTCGTTAAAAAATGGGAAATTGAAAAGATAAGGGTATGAGAAGCCTATGCCTGGACTAATTTGCTTCCCAATTATTGTTAATGAGGACTACTCCTTCGTGTCTTTGCCAGATTCCTCATATAGATAGGAAAACTGCTGTTCCAAATTTCGTTTTTTTTTTTTTAATTTCAAAAAATTATGCCTTAACCCTGACTGATCAGTCCAGAAGATTACCTTTGAGAGCTGAACGCATCCCAAATCACTAAGGGGATCACCTTGTCACTAAGGGGATCACCCTGGGGATACTTTAAAGGATCACCTTGTCTCGAACATTATAAACTGTTTAGTTTGTGTGCCCAAACTATTTAGAATAGACTGGGTGGTTTTGCCATAACTTATAGAGCTTGGATAAGAGATCCGAATAAACGACAAAAAAAAAAAAACAAAAAATAAAACAACTGGAAGACGGCACCTAATTTCCGAAAATCTTAGAAAAACCATTTAACTTCTCCCGTTTTTTTACCGAAGATAGATATATTCAGAATTAGTTAAACTTACATCTTTAGAAGGTGTTAATTTTGTCTTTTCCATTTAAGAGAGCAGAATTTTTTTTTAAGTTCAGGAAAGGGCAATCCCTAAAAGTATTCTTGCATACCTGCTTGGAAAATGTAAAAAAATCAGCCCAGAGAAAGTATCATTTGAGCAATTTGACTGCTTTGGGAGTTCCCTTTTCTTCTATCCGCCTCGATTGAAAACCTTGCCGAGACAGGATGCATGTTATTCAAGGCCGTACCCAGGATTTTTTTTCGGGGGGGGGGGGGGGGGGGGGTACTCAAAGATTTGTTTTCGGGGGAAAGAGGTTACAAAAAAACTAAAAGAAACGCATAAAAATTTTCTTTATATCCATTTTTGTTACGTTTTTACGAGTCAGACAAACATTCCGGGGGGGGGGGGGGTCAAACCCCCTACCCCCTGGATACGGTCTTGGTGTTTTTTAAGCTGTATGTACATTTAATAGACAGTGCTTTGCTTAACAATTAGTCAAAAATTATATGTTTTTTTATTTTAAACTAGCCTCTCGTTAGCTTTTCGAACTGTTGGCACATTTAAGATCCTCTGTCAACATTTATCAAAATTGATTTGGGAGATCCTTGTGGTGCTTGGAAAATTCACTAATGGACGCTTTGTCTTTGAGAGGGTTAGCCGGCGTTGAGTCTCCCAAAATGATTTTTAAGTTATCGAATCCCATGAAATTATAAGTCACATGCATGACTATAGTTTGGCTTGAGCATTAGATAGACATGGAAATTGGATCCAGGCCGCTGGCGGGGATTGTTTCGAACTTGTAGTTTTTAGCGTCAGATTCAAATTATTACCCTCATATTTTTAAAACTGCCATTGATTTTCTTTGTTTTCTTCGTTATGGAAATCAGTAAGCGACTGATATTTTTTTGAAAACCTTGCAGAATTATAAAAGAGATTAAATTAATAATACCAATATATTCAGAGACGTTAATTGTAAAAACTGAAGCGTGGTCAATTTCCAAATATTTTTCTTTTGCCGTTCAACCAGTGTAAAAACAATCTGCAGTTTTTGTACTCTCATTTCTATTTTCTACGTCAAATCCAAAAATATGTTATGCAAATCAGTAGGGTAGCCATGATCGGTGCCGAAGCAAGTGGGAGTCTGTAGGGAATTTTAAAAATAAAACCCTGTCAAAATTTAAATCTCTCCACCTTGTTGCTTTTGACACAAGGGTGTATAAGCCCAGTTACCGCCATTGATAAGGAGGTTTTAGCTTAAAACATTTGTCGAGATTGAAAAGTCATGTACTAAATTGTTATCCGCAATCATTTTCACAAGACGGTCTTTTAAGCAGTGGCGTTTTCGTCAAAATACGGGGGGGGGGTACAAAGTTGAATCCAATTTTCCCAAATCAAGTGAAAATGACAGTGAAAACCATAAAGCCATAGCCATATAATACCATAGCGGTAAAGATATACTAAAGAAAAACTGACCCGTTTCTATGGATGATTGAGATTGAATTATGCAGGTTTTTCTTAATTTTGGCAAGATTTTTGAAAAAAACTAGATTTCAGATAGGGGGGGGGGGAGTCAAACCGAGTTCTGCGAGGGGAAGCTTTCCCCCTGCCCCGTAGCAAATCACGCCCCTCCTTGTAAGCCAACTTATTGCCACTAAAACATGGCTTGTTGCAACTGCTTTAAATCGTTGGTCATTCCATCAAAGCCGTATCTAGGGAAGGGAGGGGGAGTACTAGGTTTGACCAGTCCCCTTGAACAAAAATCATGGATACGTTCTTGTATTCCATGGTATAAGGTCAAATGACAAGCTTTTCTGTAGGATGGAATGGAGGCAGATTGTTTTCACGTGTGTTAGCCTCATGTAGTTTAATGTTGCAAGGAACTTGTAGTAGTAGCAATACAATGCATTTGCTTTCTAAAATAGCTAAATAATAAATGAATCGGTACTTGTGCATTATGCGGGCACCGCCAAGAAGTCAAGTTTGGTTAATGCTAATGAAATAAAATAGGATGGATATATAATAGTTTAGAAACAAATTTGGGCTATATATGTGCACATTAGAGGGGGGGGGGGGTGTTGGGTAAAGCATAGTATATATTAAATACGTAACCTAACCTAGGTACCTCTCCCCCCGAAACCCCAAAAAATAATCGTTTAAATATTGTAAAATTCATGAGAAACAACGCTTTGCAATCAATTTAGGTCTCTGAAATAGCATTTTGACGGGTTTTGTCGGGTGACTGTAGCATTTCCCGTTTGACATTCCACATACAGTATATAGCGATGCCCGCAAAATGCACAAGTACCAATGAATCTAAAGCATTTTCCTAGCAAAATATCAATCTATTGAAAAATAAGTGTAATACTTATAATTCACAAGCGGAATTTGAGAGACAACATGAATTAGGAGTAAATAGAGTTTGAAGGGTGCGTTTTTTTTTCGACTCAAAACGCCACACGCACAACAAATGTAGCAAAAATACAGAACAGTTCGTATCAAATGGGTTTAATTCGTCTGTTATAATTACGGTTTTCCGGTGTGAATAGTCCTAAGATGAGTCCAGTGGAAACAATATTTTTATTTCAATACTTTCTGCTAAGACAAATTCGGCTTTATATTTCTATTTACAAGCTTTTTCGTAGTTTGACAATTATCAAAACCAAAACTCTTTGGAACTCTGAGCGGAGTGAAACCTTTTTGTAAAGATTTAAAACCAATGGCACACTGCTGTCACGATTTTATTTAGAGGAAGGGGAGAAAGAATTCATCAAAAAGCAAGCACGGGCCAGCTATTATAAATTAAATGACATTATGAGGAAAAGCATAAACATCATACAATTTTGGAATAGGCCACCATAAACCTCTAATAATATTGCACTAAAAATCTGACAGAAAACTAAAAAACAGCCATTTGCGCGCAAACGCAGCTGTGGTTTCAAGTATGATTCTAAACATCTGGCTCGCATAACGGCGTTTTGTTGTACAGAATTTAAATCACCTGGAATATTTGAATCCCCAGATCTCCAGCATCCTGTGTTGTCGCCTTATCAACGTTTCTTTTATTTAGTGCACTTTTTAAGACTGTTGAACAAGATAAGCTGTTAAAATTAAAAAAAAAAATCTGTACTGGTACTGTTGCAAAATTTGACCTGGTTTTCGTTGGAAAATTTAAATCGGCTTGCAACAACACCAGAGAGGTTACCGAATTGCGTTTAATCTTAGTTATTGTCATTCTAAATAATCTTATAGGGTCTGTTTAAGAGATTTTGGGTCCTGATTAACTCAAAACTCTAGTCAGTTCAACCGCCATGCAACTAAACCCTCATCAAACTCAACCCCCTTGCCGCTCAATCCTCATCAAACTTAACCCCCTTGCAACTCAACCCTCATCAAACTCAACCCCCTGGCAACTCAATCCTGTTCAACTAAACCCCCATGCTACACAACCCTCATTCAAATTAGCCCCCGTTCATTTAAGCTCTCATTTAGTTCAACCCTATTTAATTTAAACCTTGTGCAACTCAACCCTCGTTTAACTCAACCCTCATGGAACCCACCCCCCTTTAACCCAACTCTATTTTACTCAACCCTCATTCCGCTCAACCCTCCTTAAATCCACAATATACCTAGAATATATATAATTAGACCCGTTTTGCCCTATTTAATTTAAACCTTGTGCAACTCAACCCCCGTTTAAATCAACCCTCATGGAACCCACCCCCTTTAACCCAACTCTATTTTACTCAACCCTCATTCCGCTCAACCCTCCTTAAATCCACAATATACCTAGAATATATATAATTAGACCCGTCTTGCCCTATTTAATTTAAACCTTGTGCAACTCAACCCCCGTTTAAATCAACCCTCATGGAACCCACCCCCCTTTAACCCAACTCTATTTTACTCAACCCCCATTCCTCTCAACCCTCCTTAAATCCACAATGTACCCAGAATATATATAATTCGACCCGTTTTGACCTATTTAATTTAAACCTTGTGCAACTCAACCCCCCGTTTAAATCAACCCTCATGGAACCCACTCCCCTTTAACCCAACTCTATTTTAGTCAACCCCCATTCCGCTCAACCCTCCTTAAATCCACAATGTACCCAGAATATATTTAATTCGACCCGTTTTGACCTATTTAATTTAAACCTTATGCAACTCAACCCCCGTTTAAATCAACCCTCATGGAACCCACCCCCCTTTAATCCAACTCTATTTTACTCGACCCTTCTTAAATCCACAATATACCTAGAATATATATAATTCGACCCGATTTGTCCTATTTAATTTAAACCTTATGCAACTCAACCCCCGTTTAAATCAACCCTCATGGAACCCACCCCCCTTTAATCCAACTCTATTTTACTCAACCCTCCTTAAATCCGCAATATACCTAGAATAATTCGACCCGTTTTGCCGGAAGTGATAAAAGTTTAGCCGAGTGAAATGGTCTTTAATCGTAGGTTAATCTATATGTAAGTTTTTTTTTTATGCTGCTTTAATGCAAAACTTTTCCTCTTTCTCCACACTTTTGAATTTTGTAGTTGCAGCATAGGGTGGAAGGGGGTTGAGTCAAATTAGGTTGGGTTAAACGGGGGATGAGCTGGTGATGATTGAGTGAAATGAGGGTTCAATTGCACAGGGGTTGAATGAGGGTCGAGTTGCACGGGGTTTGAGTTAAATGAGGGTTGAGTTAGGGGGGGGGGTCCGATGAACAAGGGTTTAGTTAAATGAGCTGAGTTGAACGGGGCTCGGTTAAACGTGGGTTCAGTTACGCGCACATCCTATTAAAAAGATAAAGAGGAATCAACCGTTTGAATTTTTGAACGCTGAATTTTAAATATTACCTTTAATACGAACTTAAATATATTGAAGTTCGGAATTGGGAGATCTAGGTTTGTTTTCGCTGCATATAGAAAGGATACTACAAGAAGTAAAATTTTGGCTGAAAATTATTCATCTACCGGATGAGAGGCTTATGAAAGCCGCATATTTTGAATTATTGCAGCAAGGTAGAAAAAGATCGTGGCCGTTCCATGTTAAAGCCCTCCTTGATAATGCCGGACTTTCATACACTTGGAATGAAGGTCTTGGTCCAACAGGCGATCCAGAGGAAATTTGTCGGAAGCTAAAACGTGTTAAGGAGGATCAAGAGATCCAACTCTGGCATGAATAGATTCGAAAATCTGAAACTTTGCGCCGCTATTCTAAGATAAAAGAGTCTTTTGGACTAGAATATTATTTTAAGCTGAATTTGCCACCGCCTGAAAACTTGTGTCTGTGGTTCCAGGCCCGAGCGAATGGTTTGCCCTTAAAAAGTAGATTAAAAGTATTTGAAAGAAATGCTCAGGGCCCGAGATCAAGTTATACTTGTTCTTTATGTGGTATGGAGGAAGAAAATTTGTTCCATTTTTTGACGGTGTGCCAGGGGCTTTCAGATTTGAGATTGAAGTATTTAGGTGATGGGGAAGTGTTTTTTCCTTGGATCTTTAAATCTTCATCCCGGAAGACGATTATAGCAGTGACTGGATTTATAAAAGAGGGTTTAAAAAGATGTAAATAATGGGTTTAAGGTTTTTGTTTGTCGTTAGTAGTTATACCATTTATTTAAGTGTATACTGGCTGTTGTCTTATATAATCATTGTATGTTTGTGTATGGCCTAGCGGATGAATAAATTATCGATGTATCTATTCTGGTCAAATTTGATTTTCCAAACATAAATCACAGTCTACCAATAGCACCAATTCATGATTTTTTTGTTGCAGGGAGGGGTGGGGGGCAAGATCTATTTTTCGAAATCTTGGGAGAAAAAACCTTGCGCTAACTCCCCCCTTTTTTTCTGCCATAAAACCTATCTGTAACCGAAAATTACAAAAAATGTCAGCTACTGAATAGAGAATTTCCGTAATTTACGACCCTGCAGTAGATGCTTTGGGGGTTGTGCCATCCCTTTCAAAATTGAATCATATAATGTAGAAAAGTTATTATGAAAGCTTTTTTGTACCAAAATGGTAAATATTTAATTAAATACACAATCATGAGAATCAAGCAGAAATTTGGCTTTACAGCTTCTTTAATTCTATGGTTATTTTTCTATGTTTCTAATAAGACTGAAAGATTATATTTGGCTATTAGGTACTTGTATGATAAACCTCCTACCGCTCGAGTTATTATTCATTGACGCATTATAGAACCGGTTTTCTTTTGTTAGTTTCTTTCAGCTTAGCGTGAGACAAGACAAAGAGAAGTGACAGAATAGATCGAAAATACATAATTTGGGCTATATATTTGCACATTGGGGGGGGGGTATAGTATTTGGACAGTTTGAAGTTAAAAACAATTCTTAATACATAATATGCAGAATAATTGTACCCAACACATTAGGCATGCAGACCCGCTATACTTTAACCCCCCCCCCCCCTTATGGGCAAATCTATAAGCTCAAATTTGTTTGTATTATATTTTTATCTTACTTTGGTATATTTCATTAGGATTGAGCATCAGAGGAACGTATTAGAACAACATTAGGTAGGGGGTATGTCATACAAGTACTTATTATTATTAAAAAAAAGCGAAATGAGATAGGATTAATTGTCATACGAACATATACATAGGTGCTTTTAAATTGTATAAACTGTTTCATACTGGAGTTGTTTTCACTTAACTTCTATTTTAGATATTTTTGTTTGAATATTAAATACTGTTTAACTTGCCCTCTGGTGGAAGCAATTTACTCAATATATTTCATTTATCATATTTACTTTTGAAAATAATAATGTTTTATTTTGACGTGAAATTATGTCAATTTTGCCCCCACATTTGAAAGTCTCCACATACCCTCCCTAAAATTTTATATAGCATAATAAACAGCACGTCAATTTTATAAACTGAATGAATATTGGCCTTTTTTAGTGCCTCCTTAACTAGCACTCCAATGAAATGGACGAACACAACGTTTTCTTCTAGTGTTTAAAACTTTCCATAGGCGATAAGGTGATTTAGCTTGTTTGAAAGCCGCGTATTCTTGACAGATATTTCAAATTTGTAGCACATGGAGACTGAACACAGAAAATTAGTGTGCTGAAGCCATCAAACTGTGTATTAAGTATGACAGCATGAACTTAAATCTCAATTATAACTAAAGGAAGCCCTAGACGGTCAATCAATTTGATCAAAAGTTTCCGTCAATCAATTGATGTGTGCTTTAATCAACCTTCAATCGACCCTTCAATCTTGACCAAAGATAATCTAACACACTCCTTTTGATCAAAATGATTGAGTCATTCAAACTTTCTATCAATCACCGTCAACGCTTGACTTTTGTGTCAAACAGGTTCTCAGACGGTCACTCATGCTTGATTCAATCGATTGACGGAAACTTTTGATCAAAATGATTGACCGTCTAGGGCCTCCTTAACTCCAGAAAGCACGTAGGCACTTATCGAGATAGAACCTTAGTCTATTCCAATTCAGCGTAAAAAACGCTCAAAATGAACGTTGTTCTTGAAAGAATTCCTAGTTCGAAAAATGATACAAAATACGGCTGTATAGAATGATTGTGGCCGTTTTTAGATAGAAAACAGTATGTCTGTCCAGGCCTTAAGTTGTTCCCAATACAATTTCAAATGATATTCCGTATGGAAGGGGATGGGTCATTTTTTCGGGGGAGGGGAATAAACTATGTATAGGATCCTTTTGTTAGTTATTTGTGACCACAAGAAGCATTTGCTTAAGAAACGTGCCATTTCTGAAGGAAAGATTCCAAGAAAATATAAATTGCACCCCTAACGATTCCCTATTTAATGCTGTTTCTAAATATCATGGTGTTCCAATGATAATGTCATGGTATATCTGGAACCTTCTGGGGTGTTATATGTGGGGTGCATTGTGAGAAAAGTTACCATGGTATTTGGAGATGGCATAAAATAAGGAATCCATTGGTGACACTTTTATTTGTTTCCTTCAGAAGTGGCCTAACACTAAATATTAACATTTGATGTTTATTTACTTTTGAAATTTTCGGTACTTGTTAATTATACGGAACACACTCAAGAATTTCGCTCTGTAAGATCTGACAAAACCGGTTTGCCTGACTGCAATCGGTTAAGATTTGCTTATTTTGAGTGGGAAAACTACGATGTAGGCATATTTTAATTAAATATTTAATATATAAATGTGGCTAGGGGTTAGATAAGCTATTTAATATAACGCGTTCTGGGCGGCCTGCTTTCCATAATTCTCTGCTGCAGCTCCCATAATTTAGTTTCTAAAGTGTTATATTTTCATCAAATTTTTGGTATATTTTATTAGGACTAACCAAACTTCACTTCTTGGGTTTGTTCCGTATAATTAACAAGTCTCATTTTTTTTTTTTGGGGGGGGTCTCACTCCTTACAACATCTCCCACCTGTGTCCAGCCTTGAACACTTTTTTATTTCAGCTTTGATTATGAACAAGCGAAAATACGACAATAATATTTTCAATTAAACCTACGATCGTGTCATTATTCCCCTTCCATCTTTGAAAGTCCCCATGTAATCTTTCTATAATTTTGTATAAATCGTTAATAAGCACCTTAACGCATTTATATTGACCTCGCCTAGAAAATCGATAAGAGTTTATATCACTGTGGCAACCCTTATCGAGGGCCTTGGTTATTTAGCAATCAATATTTTTAAAAAGCTTGAATTGTGCGCAGTTCGCCTGTATCTCCCCGTCAAATAATCATTGACTTAGGCTAGTTACATTCGAGGTTATTATTAAGTAGGCATATTTGCAAGCTGGTATGTTTGATTATATACTTGTTAACAGAATTGTCACGCATAGGAGGAGGAGGGCAGGGGAGTCGTTCCAGTCCGTAAAACCGTTTCGGTAAAATTTAGGCACGAAGGGTCATGGTCGGAGTTTTTGCATTTTGGAGAATTGTGATCCCAGAATGGAGAATTGTGCCGATTCTTACCGAAAGCTTGTTCTTGGTCAATTTAAACGATCAACTGTTTGACAAATCTGCCACATCTGCTTTTTAATTTAAACAATTATACGTTATTTGGAAGCAACACGAAATAAAAAGTTAATAAAACTGAAAATTTTAGAAATCCGATCCCAGAAAACATAGCTGTACAAAATCTATGCACCTTGTTCCCAGCAAAATAGTGGTTTTGAGAAGTTTTGGTAGTTTTGGTATTTTATGTTTTTTTTTAACTCTGTTGGAGGCTTTGTGTGGTCTCCAAGAAGACCAAAATAATGCAAAATTTGCAATGATTAAAAAAGTTTGAAATAATTCAGTGCTTTTCGACAATTTTTTTTTAACAGTCTCCCCTAGAAATATTTTTACAAGTCTCCCCTCTCCTTGGTTTAGATAACTCTCGATAGGTAATTGCAAAATTCCTACTTGACCCAAAGCCACAAGATGAAATGGTGAATTTAGAAACATGATTATTTCAGGTTATTCACTTTGTGCTTAGTTTTTCTGATTTGAAAACAGGCTGTACTCAGTGGCGCGAATCCACGCAAATGAAGGTGGTGGCAAAGATTTATTTTCTCTTAAATAAAAAAGTGTATATTTCAAATCTAGGGGTGGGTGCATTTTTGGCTTTTTCTGATTATTCAATGAAAATTCCAAAAAAGTTATTTTTCGAACCTAAGGGGGTGATTGTACTTATGGTTGGAGGAAGCAGTGTAGACAGATATGTTTCGTAATTTCCAGCAAAGATTAGACGCAGAATCAAAATACGTTGTGTATTTTACAGCTAAAGAGTTGTTTGTAATGTGTTGTGATCTGTTTTTGGACTAATAAAATGTAGCATAAGATGTATTATCTGAACAATTTCCAGTGAGCTTCTCAATAGACCGGGTGTTTTCGAGGAGTCGGCAATTTTCAGAAATCCCATACACCGGCTGGTGTGTTCCCAAGTGTTTCGGAACTGTGCCAAGCGTCGTGGGGACTGTGCCAAGCGAGGCAAAACCCTGCCGTGCGTAATGGAACTTTGCGGCACACTTGGCGCTCTGAGATGTCAACCAAGTGGGTGATCCCTGGGGGTGTATTATGAATTTGAAAGCAAAATCACTGGGATTGAAGGACTTCACGGTTGCATAATGCGCTGGAAATAGGAGTAAATCCAAAAGTCAATAGACTAGCGACTTTATATGCCTAATTAGTCAAAACAGGATCGGTAACCATGGACAGCATACACACTGTAAAAAAACATGTTCAATGTGCAGGGAGTTTGGAGAATGAATTGGGTATATAACTGGAATATGTCCTTAAGGGGGTATAATTCTAACTGTATACGGTCACCAGGAGGTAGCGATGCCGCTTTCAATGCTTGTCACTCACCGTGTAGATACATGATTTGGTACTTATCAATTATACGAGAAACACTCAAAAAGAGAAGTTTGATGAATGCTATTGAAATTAAGCAAAATATGATGAAAATACAATACTTTAGTCACAAAATTATGAAAACTACTACGAAGAATTATGGAAGGGGGGCCGCCCAGAGTGAATTATATTAAATACTTAACCTGACCTAACCTATGTACCTTTTTTTGTCCCTCAACCCAAAGAAATATTGTTTACGGAGTGAGAAACCCCTGTTTACCTAGCGCGCAATAACAATTGTCTGTTAAAGAAGTTGCTTGACTAGTTTTTCGCGTCACAAACTTGAGTATTTCTTGTATAATTGACAAGTAGGCTATCCATGATTTTTTAACCCTTTGATGGCTGGTGGCTCAAATAAGGCACACCAAGATTTTTGCCTATAGCTCCTTTCTGATTGGTTGAAACGAGAAACAATCTGCATAGCCAAAAACAAGAGAACAAGAGCTATCGAATGGTATATTACTTGCCCCTTTATAAGTCATCATTCTAACAACGTTCGCACAATACAGAATTTGACATAGTGAAATTTTTCGGATTTTGTGGAATGAAATAAATCTGACTCGTGTAGTATTGAAGTGTATGTTGCTTGGTGAAGGAAAAAAATCTTGTGGTGTTCGTTAGTGTCTGACGGCCCCACCTGTATTATTTTTATTCATCCACAAGCAAGGACGGTTTTAAGTATGTATATTATAAGACCCATCCGCCCTGGGGGAGGGAGTACAATACTGAGCCGCCGAAAAGTTCAGTTTATAGTTTACTGACGTTGCATCAAAAATCTTAGAAGTGTTTCCACTTTCTATTAGTTTTCATTTTGGGACTTTCAAATATTAAATCTACTTACTTTCTACTTATTTTTGAAGGCTTAAGTTTTCCTGCCAGCCAAGTATTTGAATTATAATCCTGTAATGTCTTATGGAATGGAAGGCAGTGTTTCCACTTATCTTTTCAAAAAATCTGTAGAATCTTGCCAATTTTCGGGAGAAAATCGGGAGATGGCTCTCAGGATTCGGAAGAAAATCGGGAGATGGATCTCAGGATTTGGTAGAATTTTCAGTTTTTTGTATTTTGCATTGAGTTTTTGGAGGTGTTCGAGCGATTTAAGTATAAAGTACAACATTCTAAATGTTTGGAGTGCAGATTTACTGGAGCAAGCTGCAATTCCGGAAAGAAAATTCGTCAATTAACGTTGTCAAACATGACAAAAGGAAGCAGCTAGAAGCTTGATATGTATTTAATTTTGAAACTAAGTGCAGTTACATTTCATTCAGACTCTAAAGCTGTTTTATTAAGACATTTTCTTTATCGACCCTTACTTTTTGTGGCCCTTTCATATTCCACACAACAGCCCACTAAGTTCAGGACTGGGACAGAAAATATGGACGAATTACAGACACTAGGCCTTTGACTATTGAGTCTGAGTTAAGTGGATAATTTTTTTTTACCACCATCCCCAGAGGTATTCACGAATGATAAAGAGAAAACGCGAAGTCGTAGTTCATTAGTATTGATATAACTGAAAAAAAGTATAAGAAATAGCAAAACTTTCAGATACATATACCACATTACATTCATAATCTGTGTCTGTCGCATGGCTTTTTATGTAAGCAGCCTCCTCTGATCATGCCGTAACTCAGCTGTGTTGGCATACGCTACTACTCCTTTTAGCCTCTTTCTGAGGGGTTGGTCAACCGTCAGTGTGTTTGCTGTAACTCAGTCATTTCGTTTCATTTCAAAGATAATTTCTTAAACCACATTGGTCTGACATCACATAAAGAAAGAAAAACGAGCAAAAATGGGGTTTTTATAGGCCAAATGACGATACTGAAAAAACAAAGCGAATATTTCGAGAGGACAAACGCCTCTCTTCTTCAGCGCGAAACGAAACGATGTATCAATAAAAGCCAAAAATTAAAAGAATTAAAACCAACTACCTAACAACCATAAAAGCGAGTTATTCGCCAATATCCGCGATTTGCACAAAATCCAAAAAAACAATATGCGCTTTGTTTTTTCAGTATCGTCATTTGGCCTATAAAAACCCCATTTTTGCTCGTTTTTCTTTCTTTATGTTTCATTTCAAGTTTCGTCTGAATTGTGGAATCCAAAGTTACTGTTACCAAATGATTCCTTCTGTCTGTCTTTACTTCTTGAGTAAGCTGAACAGTCTTTCTGAAGCTACGTTCGAAAATGGTAAGGAAAACAAGTATTGTACAAACTTTGCTAAGTTTGGCTTCCACGATGTTCCCTCGCACTCAAAGCCGATTTCCAGTAATCCACGGCTTTAAGAGTCACTGTTTTATCATCGTTGGCACTATCGGAATGTTCCCGCCATTCTTTGTCAATGGCACTTTTCGACTTTTTGTGCTCGTTTTCATCCTTTTTTCGCAATTTTATGTTTTATAATACACTGACAGGCCCTGGCGGACTATATTCGTCACTTTCTGCTTACCCAGTCTTTCTTTATCAGTAACATTCTTACGAGTATACGGCATATTTTTCAGGAATGGGACCAACTTGTCAACCAGCAAAAATCGTAAATTGTTTTCAAAATGCTGCAATTTTCGTCTCTGTTTCTTGTATTGGATCATTTGAAGCAAACCGCTTCAGTTCTACAGAGCAACTGCAGACAAAGTCTAATTTTTGTCATATTTCTTTAAATTTGTCGTAACTCTGGATACTTTTGAACCTAATGAATCAGCTAGACCCACATAGTGCTAGTTCCCATCTTCTTGGTGCAAGCCAACACCTGTGGTTAGTTTAAGAATTGAAAATAATTAGTTAATTACAAACCTTGAAGGTGCTTCAATGATCAAAAACAGAAAATCAATGCAACCACTGTGAAATGGATAATGGGCATTGTTCACCCTATGCCAATGAATTCAAATCGCAGCGCCTCAATTGCCTGGGACGTTAGGAAAAATCCCTAAAAGACCACAGGCAACGGCCAGGTAAAAAAAAGAAAAAAAAGAATGACCACAAAGTAAAATGTTTCGGGGATTAAGTTTTCTGGAGATTCGGTATCTTCTTTTTTTATTGAGAGATTGATTAGAAATTCGGTAGATCTCCCGAAAAATCGGGAGAAGTGGAAACACTGATGGAAGGGTGCAATTTTTTTTTAGCAGCGGCATCTTTGTCGGGAGTGGAATCTTTGTCGAGAGCGGTAAAAAGGAAATCCGGGAAATTATGAAATACTGTACCTAACTTTGATCCTGGTTGACCTATAAACAGCTAATTTATAATGATTAATCCTGGTTAACCTATAAACAGCTAATTTATAACAATTGATCCTGGTTGACCTACAAACAGCCAATTTATAATAATTGATCCTGGTTGACCTATAAACATCTAGTTTGCGGATATAAAGATCAGTATAAATGAATGAATTTGTTTAAAGCCATAAGGCCATCTATATATAGCCCATGCATTATCCACCCAGTTCGTCAGTTTACTATCTACTGTCAGCAGCTCAAGAGCCATTGAGATTATGGAGCCCTCAACCTCTTCATTAGTCGATGAGGTAGTAGCAAGGAGTGAAGAAAGTCTGCAAGAAGCACCGAGGAGGTGACATAAAGGACGACTAAGAAGAGTGGACCTCAGCACTGCTGTTTCCTATGTCTTAGAGCCGGATGGCGATCTGTCTGACCTGAATTTGGAGACGACAATGACCGGTTCTTTTGCGAATCAACTAAAGACGAGCACGATAGTAGTCGGGATGACAGCGACGATGAATACGATCTACCACTCAGTCGAAGAGCAAAGTCTCACCTAAAGTCTGCAAAACCCCTCTGCAATGGAGCTGAAGTAGACGTGGTTCCTAAATTATCGGCTGAAAAGAGACGAATCTGGAAGAAAACTCCTGTGCCAGAGAATAATGTGGACTATCCTTGTAGAAGAGACGAATCGGTATGCTCTGCAAGAGAAAAGCTTGGAGCTGAAATGTAATATCAAAGAAATGAAACAATTCCTTGTAATCCGTTTGCCTATGGGAATCGTGAAACTTCCCCACATGTCTATATACTGGGAAACGGCTACACGTTATCCTGGCTACGCTTCGCACTCGACCGTTCAAAGATAGCAGTTCTTCCACGCTAGTGATAGTTTCAAAGCAATCAAAAAGGGGAACCCGGTATACGACCCCCTCTTCAAGGTTCGACCCTTGTACGATAGGCATCGGAAGAATATGAGCAGAGAGGGGGGTGCTACTCCAGGGGGGCACCATATATGGGCATAGAGTCCCTAGGGAGAACACGTGGTTTATGGTTGCGTAATCGATTGGGAATTTGGAACACCTGTGCTGTCAGTCATAAATCAAATTGTTTCCGGGCCAATTTGATTAATGTCTGACAGGTGCTGTCAATCATTAATCAAATTGTTTCCAGGCGAAGTCTATTAATGTCTTTGATGTATTTCCAAGGAGAATTGTTTCTGGAAGTTTATTAATGTCTTTGTTTCGGAATTCTTTCAAGACAAGAGAATTCGCTGAAAGGGTTCTTAGTAATTTCAAATGTGACAGCGCAGGGATGCCAAAAACAAAAGGAACACGCAGAAATTACGTTTAGGGATTATTTGGGCGAAACTGTTTTAGACATTTTATGGAATTATTTCGGCGAAACAGTTAGAGACATTTTAAAAGATGATTTTAGAAGATGTTTTAGAAGAGGTTTTGAGTGTGGTCGTTATAATACACAAGTTCCATTTGAACAGTGTTGTGAGGTCCCATACCCCAACCCCAAAGGGCCCCGATCCCCCTACCCCGACCCAAAGGGCTCCGATCCCCCAACCCCGAAGGAAGCCCCCAGTCCCCAAAGGGCCCCCGGGCTCCCAAAGGGCCACCCGGCCCCCCAGACCCCCAAAGGCCATTTCAGAGCAAGTTACTTTCTTAATGTCCCTCCTAAACCCATTTTCCAACTTGAAGTACTTATCTTTTTCACTCACAACTATACTTTACAGCTTTTTGGATACCTCAACACCAAGAAATACTTTTCAAAGACCATTTCAGAGCAAGTTACTTTCTTAATGTCCCTCCTAAACCCATTTTCCAACTTGAAGTACTTATCTTTTTCACCCACAACTATACTTACAGCTTTTTGGATACCTCAACACCAAGAAATACTTTTCAAAGACCATTTCAGAGCAAGTTACTTTCTTAATGTCCCTCCTAAACCCATTTTCCAACTTGAAGTACTTATCTTTTTCACCCACAACTATACTTTACAGCTTTTTGGATACCTCAACACCAAGAAATACTTTTCAAAGACCATTTCAGAGCAAGTTACTTTCTTAATGTCCCTCCTAAACCCATTTTCCAACTTGAAGTACTTATCTTTTTCACCCACAACTATACTTTACAGCTTTTTGGATACCTCAACACCAAGAAATACTTTTCAAAGACCATTTCAGAGCAAGTTACTTTCTTAATGTCCCTCCTAAACCCTATTTTCCAACTTGAAGTACTTATCTTTTTCACCCACAACTATACTTTACAGCTTTTTGGATACCTCAACACCAAGAAATACTTTTCAAAGACCATTTCAGAGCAAGTTACTTTCTTAATGTCCTTCTAAACCCATTTTCAACTTGAAGTACTTATCTTTTTCACCCACAACTATACTTTACAGCTTTTTGGATACCTCAACACCAAGAAATACTTTTCAAAGACCATTCCAGAGCAAGTTACTTTCTTAATGTCCCTCCTAAACCCATTTTCCAACTTGAAGTACTTATCTTTTTCACCCACAACTATACTTTACAGCTTTTTGGATACCTCAACACCAAGAAATACTTTTCAAAGACCATTTCAGAGCAAGTTACTTTCTTAATGTCCCTCCTAAACCCATTTTCCAACTTGAAGTACTTATCTTTTTCACCCACAACTATACTTTACAGCTTTTTGGTTACCTCAACACCAAGAAATACTTTTCAAAGACCATTTCAGAGCAAGTTACTTTCTTAATGTCCCTCCTAAACCCATTTTTCAACTTGAAGTACTTATCTTTTTCACCCACAACTATACTTTACAGCTTTTTGGATACCTCAACACCAAGAAATACTTTTCAAAGACCATTTCAGAGCAAGTTACTTTCTTAATGTCCCTCCTAAACCCATTTTCCAACTTGAAGTACTTATCTTTTTCACCCACAACTATACTTTACAGCTTTTTGGATACCTCAACACCAAGAAATACTTTTCAAAGACCATTTCAGAGCAAGTTCCTTTCTTAATGTCCCTCCTAAACCCATTTTCCAACTTGAAGTACTTATCTTTTTCACCCACAACTATACTTTACAGCTTTTTGGATACCTCAACACCAAGAAATACTTTTCAAAGACCATTTCAGAGCAAGTTACTTTCTTAATGTCCCTCCTAAACCCATTTTCCAACTTGAAGTACTTATCTTTTTCACCCACAACTATACTTTACAGCTTTTTGGATACCTCAACACCAAGAAATACTTTTCAAAGACCATTCCAGAGCAAGTTACTTTCTTAATGTCCCTCCTAAGACCCATTTTCCAACTTGAAGTACTTATCTTTTTCACCCACAACTATACTTTACAGCTTTTTGGATACCTCAACACCAAGAAATACTCTTCAAAGACCATTTCAGAGCAAGTTACTTTCTTAATGTCCCTCCTAAACCCATTTTCCAACTTGAAGTACTTATCTTTTTCACCCACAACTATACTTTACAGCTTTTTGGATACCTCAACACCAAGAAATACTTTTCAAAGACCATTTCAGAGCAAGTTACTTTCTTAATGTCCCTCCTAAACCCATTTTCCAACTTGAAGTACTTATCTTTTTCACCCACAACTATACTTTACAGCTTTTTGGTTACCTCAACACCAAGAAATACTTTTCAAAGACCATTTCAGAGCAAGTTACTTTCTTAATGTCCCTCCTAAACCCATTTTCCAACTTGAAGTACTTATCTTTTTCACCCACAACTATACTTTACAGCTTTTTGGATACCTCAACACCAAGAAATACTTTTCAAAGACCATTTCAGAGCAAGTTACTTTCTTAATGTCCCTCCTAAACCCATTTTCCAACTTGAAGTACTTATCTTTTTCACCCACAACTATACTTTACAGCTTTTTGGATACCTCAACACCAAGAAATACTTTTCAAAGACCATTTCAGAGCAAGTTACTTTCTTAATGTCCCTCCTAAACCCATTTTCCAACTTGAAGTACTTATCTTTTTCACCCACAACTATACTTTACAGCTTTTTGGATACCTCAACACCAAGAAATACTTTTCAAAGACCATTTCAGAGCAAGTTACTTTCTTAATGTCCCTCCTAAACCCATTTTCCAACTTGAAGTACTTATCTTTTTCACCCACAACTATACTTTACAGCTTTTTGGATACCTCAACACCAAGAAATACTTTTCAAAGACCATTTCAGAGCAAGTTACTTTCTTAATGTCCCTCCTAAACCATTTTCCAACTTGAAGTACTTATCTTTTTCACCCACAACTATACTTTACAGCTTTTTGGATACCTCAACACCAAGAAATACTTTTCAAAGACCATTCCAGAGCAAGTTACTTTCTTAATGTCCCTCCAAACCCATTTTCCAACTTGAAGTACTTATCTTTTCACCCAAAACTATACTTTACAGCTTTTTGGATACCTCAACACCAAGAAATACTCTTCAAAGACCATTTCAGAGCAAGTTACTTTCTTAATGTCCCTCCTAAACCCATTTTCCAACTTGAAGTACTTATCTTTTTCACCCACAACTATACTTTACAGCTTTTTGGATACCTCAACACCAAGAAATACTTTTCAAAGACCATTTCAGAGCAAGTTACTTTCTTAATGTCCCTCCTAAACCCATTTTCCAACTTGAAGTACTTATCTTTTTCACCCACAACTATACTTTACAGCTTTTTGGTTACCTCAACACCAAGAAATACTTTTCAAAGACCATTTCAGAGCAAGTTACTTTCTTAATGTCCCTCCTAAACCCATTTTCCAACTTGAAGTACTTATCTTTTTCACCCACAACTATACTTTACAGCTTTTTGGATACCTCAACACAAGAAATACTTTTCAAAGACCATTTCAGAGCAAGTTACTTTCTTAATGTCCCTCCTAAACCCATTTTCCAACTTGAAGTACTTATCTTTTTCATTCACAACTATACTTTACAGCTTTTTGGATACCTCAACACCAAGAAATACTTTTCAAAGACCATTTCAGAGCAAGTTACTTTCTTAATGTCCCTCCTAAACCCATTTTCCAACTTGAAGTACTTATCTTTTTCACCCACAACTATACTTTACAGCTTTTTGGATACCTCAACACCAAGAAATACTTTTCAAAGACCATTTCAGAGCAATTTACTTTCTTAATGTCCCTTCTAAACCCATTTTCCAACTTGAAGTACTTATCTTTTTCACCCACAACTATACTTTACAGCTTTTTTGGATACCTCAACACCAAGAAATACTTTTCAAAGACCATTTCAGAGCAAGTTACTTTCTTAATGTCCCTCCTAAACCCATTTTCCAACTTGAAGTACTTATCTTTTTCACCCACAACTATACTCTACAGCTTTTTGGATACCTCAACACCAAGAAATACTTTTCAAAGACCATTTCAGAGCAAGTTACTTTCTTAATGTCCCTCCTAAACCCATTTTCCAACTTGAAGTACTTATCTTTTTCACCCACAACTATACTTTACAGCTTTTTGGATACCTCAACACCAAGAAATACTTTCCAAAGACCATTTCAGAGCAAGTTACTTTCTTAATGTCCCTCCTAAACCCATTTTCCAACTTGAAGTACTTATCTTTTTCACCCACAACTATACTTTACAGCTTTTTGGTTACCTCAACACCAAGAAATACTTTTCCCGGAAGAAGAAAAGGCCCAAGACATAAAAATTTAAAGTTCACTTCTAAATTTTTTCGTAGAAGATAGGAAAAGTTATACCATGATTGTCATTATTTTCTATGAAGATAAAAAGTTTCACTTTAATTCTAAATTTTCTTAAATTCAGTTCCAACCCTTCTCAAAGAGATGAAAAAATTTAAAATTTAAAGTTCTGTTCCAAATATTTCACCGGAAGAAGAAAAGTTCAACTTCGATTCTGAATTTTCTCAATGAAAATGAAATAAGTTATTGATCAATTCTATTTTCTCAAAATATTATAAAATTTTCCACTTTCAGATTTTTCTCAAAGAGATGAAAAAATTTAAAATATTGTTCCAAATTTTTCTTAGAAGATAGAAAAGTTCAAGTTCTAATCTGAATTTTACCAAAGAACATAATTCAATTCTAATTTCTCCAGAGAAAATAAAAAGCTTCCACTTCAGTTTTAAGTTCACCAAGACATAAAAAATTTAAAGTTCAGTTCTAAATTTTTACATAGAAGATAGGAAAAGTTATACCATGATTGTGATTATTTTCTATGAAGATAAAAAGTTTCACTTTAATTCTAAATTTTCTTAAATTCAGTTCCGACTTTTCACATAGAGATGAAAAAATTTAAAGTTCTGTTCCAAATTTTTCTTAGAAGATAGAAAAGTTCAAGTTCTCTTCTGAATTTTACCAAAGAACACAATTCAATTCTAATTTCACCAGAGAAAATAAAAAGCTTCCACTTCAGCTTTAAGTTCACCAAGACATAAAAATTTAAAGTTCAGTTCAAAATTTTTCCGTAGAAGATAGGAAAAGTTATACTCATGATTGGGATTATTTTCTATGAAGATAAAAAGTTTCACTTTAATTCTAAATTTTCTTAAATTCAATTCCGGCTTTTCTCAAAGAGATGAAAAAATTTAAAGTTCTGTTCCAAATATTTTCCCGGAAGAAGAAAAGTTCAACTGCGTTTCTGAATTTTCCTAATGAAAATGAAATAAGTTATTGATCATTTCTATTTTTCCAAATAATATAAAAAGTTTCCACTTCATTTCAGATTTTTCTCAGAGATGAAAAATTTAAAATACTGTTCCAAATTTTTCATAGAAGATAGAAAAGTTCAAGTTCTCTTCTGAATTTTACCAAAGAACACAATTCAATTCTAATTTCACCAGAGAAAATAAAAAGCTTCCACTTCAGTTTTAAGTTCACCTAACTAACCTAATTTAATCTTTTTACCATGTTTAGGTTAGGTTAGCTTATCATGAGCGCTCATGATAAGCTAACCTAGCCTAAGTTAAACATGGTAAAAAGATTAAATTAGGTTAGATTAAGTTAGGTCAGGTTAGGTTAGGTTAGCCTACGTACGCGCGCTTACGTAGGCTAACCTAACTTAACCTGACCTAACTTAATCTAACCTAACCTAATTTAATCTTTTTACCATGTTTAAGTTAGGTTAGGTTAGCTTATCATGAGCGCTCATGATAAGTTAACCTAAACTAGCCTAACACTTAAACATGGAGAAATGTTTCTAATTATTTATAAATATTTATTTATACCTAACCTAACTTAACCTATTGTTTTGGTGGTTAGATGAATGAACTGAATTTAAGAAAAATTAAAAATAGAGTGAAAATTTTTATCTTCATGGTAAATAATCACAATCATAGTATAGCCATTCCTATCTTCTATGGAAAAATTTAGAATTGAACTTTAAATTTTTATGTCTTTGAGAAATTATGAACTGAAATGGAAGCTTTTTCATTTTCATTGGTAAATTTCAGAATTGAGCTAACTTTTTTTTCTCCTCTCTAAGAAAATTCAGAAGAGAACTTGTACATTTTGCACTTCTTCGAGAAAACTTAGAATTAAAGTGGAGCTCCATATCTTCATGAAGAATAATCACAATCAAAGTATAACTTTTTCTATCTTCTATGAAAAATTTGGAACAATATTTTAAATTTTGTCATCTCTTTGAGAAAAATCTGAATTGAAGTGGAAAATTTTATATTATTTTGGGAAAATAGAAATGATCAATAAGTTATTTCATTTTCATTGAGAAAATTCAGAATCGAAGTTGAACTTTTCTTTTCCGGGAAAATGTTTGGAACAGAACTTTAAATTTTTTCATCTCTTTGAGAAAGGTCGGAATTGAATTTAAGAAAATTTAGAATTAAAATGGAACTTTTTATCTTCATGGAAAATAATCACAATCATAGTATAACTTTTCCTATCTTCTATGGAAAAATTTAGAACTGAACTTTAAATTTTGTATGTCTTGGTGAACTTAAAACTGATGTGGAAGCTTTTTATTTTCTCTGGAGAAATTAGAATTGAATTATGTTCTTTGGTAAAATTCAGAAGAGAACTTGAACTTTTCTATCTTCTATGGAAAATTTGGAACAGTATTTTAAATTTTTTCATCTGTTTGAGAAAAATCTGAACTGAAGTGGAAAATTTTTATATTATTTTGGGAAAATAGAAATGATCAATAACTTATTTCATTTTCATTGAGAAAATTCAGAATCGAAGTTGAACTTTTCTTCACTTCTTTGAGAAAAATTAAAAATTGAAGTGAAACTTTTAATCTTCATAGGAAATAATCACAATCATAGTATAACTTTTCCTATCTTCTATGTAAAAATTTAGAACTGAACTTTAAATTTTTTATGTCATGGTGAACTTAAAACTGAAGTGGAAGCTTTTTATTTTCTCTGGAGAAATTAGAATTGAATTGTGTTCTTTGGTAAAATTCAGAAGAGAACTTGAATATTCACGATCAAAGTATAACTTTTCCAATCTTCTATGAAAAATTTGGAACAGAACTTTAAATTTTTTCATCTCTATGTGAAAAGTCGGAACTGAATTTAAGAAAATTCGAATTAAAGTGAAACTTTTTATCTTCATGGAAAATAATCACAATCATAGTATAACTTTTCCTATCTTCTATGTAAAAATTTAGAACTGAACTTTAAATTTTTTATGTCTTGGTGAACTTAAAACTGAAGTGGAAGCTTTTATTTTCTCTGGAGAAATTAGAATTGAATTATGTTCTTTGGTAAAATTCAGATTAGAACTTGAACTTTTCTATCTTCTATGAAAAATTTGGAAGTATTTTAAATTTTTCATCTCTTTGAGAAAAATCTGAACTGAAGTGGAAAATTTTTATATTATTTTGGAAAAATAGAAATGATCAATAACTTATTTCATTTTCATTAAGAAAATTCAGAATCGAAGTTGAACTTTTCTTCTTCCGGGAAAATATTTGGAACAGAACTTTAAATTTTTTCATCTCTTTGAGAAAAGCCGGAATTGAATTTAAGAAAATTTAGAATTAAAGTGAAACTTTTTATCTTCATAGAAAATAATCACAATCATGGTATAACTTTTCCTATCTTCTATGTAAAAATTTAGAACTGAACTTTAAATTTTTTATGTCTTGGTGAACTTAAAACTGAAGTGGAAGCTTTTTATTTTCTCTGGAGAAATTAGAATTGAATTATGTTCTTTGGTAAAATTCAGATTAGAACTTGAACTTTTCTATCTTCTAAGAAAAATTTGGAACAATATTTTAAATTTTTTCATCTCTTTGAGAAAAATCTGAATTGAAGTGGAAAATTTTATAATATTTTGAGAAAATAAAATTGATCAATAACTTATTTCATTTTCATTGAGAAAATTCAGAATCGAAGTTGAACTTTTCTTCTCCCGGGGAAATATTTGGAACAGAACTTTAAATTTTTTCATCTCTTTGAGAAAGGTTGGAACTGAATTTAAGAAAATTTAGAATTAAAGTGAAACTTTTTATCTTCATAGAAAATAATTACAATCATGGTATAACTTTTCCTATCTTCTACGGAAAAATTTAGAAGTGAACTTTAAATTTTTTATGTCTTGGGCCTTTTCTTCTTCCGGGAAAAGTATTTCTTGGTGTTGAGGTAACCAAAAAGCTGTAAAGTATAGTTGTGGGTGAAAAAGATAAGTACTTCAAGTTAGAAAATTGGTTTAGGAGGGACATTAAGAAAGTAACTTGCTCTGAAATGGTCTTTGAAAGTATTTCTTGGTGTTGAGGTATCCAAAAAGCTGTAAAGTATAGTTGTGGGTGAAAAAGATAAGTACTTCAAGTTGGAAAATGGGTTTAGGAGGGACATTAAGAAAGTAACTTGCTCTGAAATGGTCTTTGAAAAGTATTTCTTGGTGTTGAGGTAACCAAAAAGCTGTAAAGTATAGTTGTGGGTGAAAAAGATAAGTACATCAAGTTGGAAAATGGGTTTAGGAGGGACATTAAGAAAGGAACTTGCTCTGAAATGGTCTTTGAAGAGTATTTCTTGGTGTTGAGGTATCCAAAAAGCTGTAAAGTATAGTTTTGGGTGAAAAAGATAAGTACTTCAAGTTGGAAAATGTGTTTAGGAGGGACATTAAGAAAGTAACTTGCTCTGGAATGGTCTTCGAAAAGTATTTCTTGGTGTTGAGGTATCCAAAAAGCTGTAAAGTATAGTTGTGGGTGAAAAAGATAAGTACTTCAAGTTGAAAAATGGGTTTAGAAGGGACATTAAGAAAGTAACTTGCTCTGAAATGGTCTTTGAAAAGTATTTCTTGGTGTTGAGGTATCCAAAAAGCTGTAAAGTATAGTTGTGGGTGAAAAAGATAAGTACTTCAAGTTGGAAAATGGGTTTAGGAGGAACATTAAGAAAGTAACTTGCTCTGAAATGATCTTTGAAAAGTATTTCTTGGTGTTGAGGTATCCAAAAAGCTGTAAAGTATAGTTTTGGGTGAAAAAGATAAGTACTTCAAGTTGGAAAATGGGTTTAGAAGGGACATTAAGAAAGTAACTTTCTCTGAAATGGTCTTTGAAAAGTATTTCTTGGTGTTGAGGTATCCAAAAAGCTTTAAAGTATAGTTGTGGGTGAAAAAGATAAGTACTTCAAGTTGGAAAATGGGTTTAGGAGGGACATTAAGAAAGTAACTTGCTCTGAAATGGTCTTTGAAAAGTATTTCTTGGTGTTGAGGTATCCAAAAAGCTGTAAAGTATAGTTGTGGTGAAAAAGATAAGTACTTCATGTTGGAAAATGGGTTTAGGAGGGACATTAAGAAAGTAACTTGCTCTGAAATGGTCTTTGAAAAGTATTTCTATGTGTTGAGGTAACCAAAAAGCTGTAAAGTATAGATGTGGGTGAAAAGATAAGTACTTCAAGTTGGAAAATGGGTTTAGGAGGGAATTTAAGAAAGTAACTTGCTCTGAAATGGTCTTTGAAAAGTATTTCTTGGTGTTGAGGTATCCAAAAAGCTGTAAAGTATAGTTGTGGGTGAAAAAGATAAGTACTTCAAGTTGAAAAAGGGTTTAGGAGGGACATTAAGAAAGTAACTTGCTCTGAAATGGTCTTTGAAAAGTATTTCTTGGTGTTGAGGTAACCAAAAAGCTGTAAAGTATAGTTGTGGGTGAAAAAGATAAGTACTTCAAGTTGGAAAATGGGTTTAGGAGGGACATTAAGAAAGTAACTTGCTCTGAAATGGTCTTTGAAAAGTATTTCTTGGTGTTGAGGTATCCAAAAAGCTGTAAAGTATAGTTGTGGGTGAAAAAGATAAGTACTTCAACTTGTAAAATAGGTTTAGAAGGGACATTAAGAAAGTAACTTGCTCTGAAATGATCATTGAAAAGTATTTCTTGGTGTTGAGGTATCCAAAAAGCTGTAAAGTATAGTTGTGAATGAAAAAGATAAGTACTTCATGTTGGAAAATGGGTTTAGGAGGGACATTAAGAAAGTAACTTGCTCTGAAATGGTCTTTGAAAAGTGTTTCTTGGTGTTGAGGTATCCAAAAAGCTGTAAAGTATAGTTGTGGGTGAAAAAGATAAGTACTTCAAGTTGGAAAATGGGTTTAGGAGGGAAATGGTCTTTGAAAAGTATTTCTTGGTGTTGAGGTATCCAAAAAGCTGTAAAGTATAGTTGTTGGTGAAAAAGATAAGTACTTTATTGAAATGGGTTAGAGGACTAGAAGTACTGCTCTGAATGGTCTTTGAAAAGTATTTCTTGGTGTTGAGGTAACCAAAAAGCTGTAAAGTATAGTTGTGGGTGAAAAAGATAAGTACTTCAAGTTGGAAAATGGGCTTAAGAGGGACATTAAGAAAGTAACTTGCTCTGAAATGGTCTTTGAAAAGTATTTCTTGGTGTTGAGGTATCCAAAAAGCTGTAAAGTATAGTTGTGGGTGAAAAGATAAGTACTTCAAGTTGAAAAATGGGTTTAGGAGGGACATTAAGAAAGGAACTTGTTCTGAAATGATATAATAAAGCCTTAAAAAGTATTAAAAAATATAGAGGGGACTCTTTGGGGGCCTGGGTAGGGCCTTTGGGGGTCTGGGGGGTCGGGTGGCCCTTTGGGAGCCCGGGGGCCCTTTGGGGACCGGGGGCTTCCTTCGGGGTTGGGGTAGGTGGATCGGAGCCCTTTGGGTCGGGGTAGGGGGATCGGGGCCCTTTGGGGTTGGGGTATGGGACCTCACAACACTGTTCAAATGGAACTTGTGTATTATAACGACCACACTCAAAACCTCTTCTAAAACATCTTCTAAAATCATCTTTTAAAATGTCTCTAACTGTTTCGCCGAAATAATTCCATAAAATGTCTAAAACGGTTTCGTCCAAATAATCCCTAAACGTAATTTCTGCGTGTTCCTTTTGTTTTTGGCATCCCTGCGCTGTCACATTTGAAATTACTAAGAAACCCTTTCTAGCGTAATTCTCTTCGTCTCTAAGATCAAAATATTCGCCCGGAAACAATTCTCTTGGAAGAACTCCAAAGACATTAATAAACTTCCAGAAACAATTCTCCTTGGAAATACATCAAAGACATTAATAGACTTCGCCTGGAAACAATTTGATTAATGATTGACAGCACCTGTCAGACATTAATCAAATTGGCCCGGAAACAATTTGATTTATGACTGACAGCACAGGTGTTCGAAATTCCCAATCGATTACGCAACCATAAACCACGTGTTCTCCCTAGGGACTCTATGCCCATATATGGTGCCCCCCCCTGGAGTAGCACCGCCCTCTCTACTAATATGCGATAAGTTCCAAACGAAGAACGACAATCTGTGGATGGACAGATCCCGTTCAAGGGCCAGCTTGGGTTCAACCTGTACATACAAGACAAGTCACACAAGGGGGGGATAAAAGTATTTACAGTTCGAATAGACAGAATGCGGAAAGTGAAACTTCCGCCCTTGAAAGCTGACGACAAGCTGAAAAGCTCCGGAAGAGGATCATTTGATTGGCAGGTTGAGCAACATTCTGGAATAGTAGTGACGAAATGGTACGACAATAAGCCGGTCCGTCTTATTTCTTCATATGTTGGGCCTAACCCCCTTGATCAATGCAAATGGTGGGATAAAATGGGGAAGGCTCAAATCGATGTAGCCAGACCTCATGTCGTCAAAGAGTATAGCAAGTTAATGGCTGTGATGGACTTGAGCGAAATGTTGATCGAGTTATGTTGTACTGTCATTAAGGGGTAGAAGTGGTACATGCGTCTATAATCTATTACTTCCTTGACGCCAGCGTAGCCAATGCTTGGTTACTGTACATGCGCAATCATCACTCTGACGCTGAGAAGCCCCCCATCTCTTGTTTTCTTTCGTGCAGATATTGCTGACTGGCTGCTCAGAGGTGCAGTCATCCCTGCAACAAGGAAAGGTAGACCACCAAGGGAGTCTCCAGTTACTACGAGACCGCAAAAGAAAACTAGGAGTAACAGCATCCCCAGTTCCAGCGTTCGCTTTAACAACACGGCCCACTGGCCGGAGATGGTGGACAAAAGACAAAGATGCAAGTCCTATGCAAAACACGCCCAAACGTTTGTCAAGTGCCTGAAGTGTAATGTGAGCCTTTGTTTAACCAAAGACAAGAATTGCTTCATAGCATACCACTCAAGTGTTCAAGTAGACTGTTTCACTATTTAGCTGATGTGCCTTATAAGATCCATGTGAAATGAATATTTGAAATAAATGATTTTCCTCAGTTGCCCCTATGTCATGGACCCCTAGGAAACTAGAAAAAAGCAAAACCGAATTTTTCTAATCACAGTTTCATAATTCAGCCATCAAAGAGTTAAAGAATGTAATAGTTTTTTTGTTTCAGTTTTAGCGGTTAAATGAATCTAAACTGCTGTACCTCGTCTAAATAATCACAACTGATCAAATCAAGTGCAATTTATATTATTTAGGTTGCGCCGCTTAGAATCTGCCATTTTTAACATTGAATGTTATAATGTCATCGTGAACGGTAGTTATTTCATGGTATACTCTTAAAGTAACTGAGTATTACCTTTTTCCGGTTTGGTTATATAAAAATCCTTTGTTTTCTTAAAGAATGAAGGAACTTTATCCGAAAATAAAGCTAACCAGAAGTGCTGACGACTGCCACTAATAAATCTATCGAATTTTGTATTCAACTTTTTTGCTATAAAAAAGATTCACTCCCAAAACCTCTGTGTCTACCTTTGAATAGGCCTCTTTTCACAACGCGTAGTAATTGAGGCTTTACATGCTAGCACCCTAAACACCCGCGAGTTTACCCCTTTCTTGCATAAAATTTCACATCAAAAAGTTTTATTTCCTTATGTAATAATGTCAAATTCATGTAACAAAATACTATCTATTAAAAGTCCCTTTCAAATATCTCTTTACAGGGCCGTTTTCCAAACTAAAAATGCCCAATCTAGGCCTATTCAAAGTTAGGTGCAGGAGTTTAGGAAGTGGCATACTGGTAGCCATTATAAAGAAGGATTTAGCACGGAAGTCTTTGGTTCCAGTGGTTGAGGGTAAGGACTCCATCGCTCAGGGGCATAATTTGCTATAGGGCAAGAGGGAAACTGCCCTCCACCCCCCCCCCCCCCCCGAGACCCCTGTTTGCCTCCCAAGTGAAATTTAATGTAAAAAAAATAATTCAAGCATCCACAGAAACAGGTCAGTTTTTGTTAGTATACCTTTAGCGTTTTTGGTACTATGTAGCGTATTTTTCTTTGTCACTGGGTCATTTTCACTTGACTTGGGAAAATTGGGTCCTACTCTGTCCCTCCTCCTCGGATTTTTACGAAATTACGCCTTTCAGCATTGATAAACAGTCAATGCAAACAAACATACAGTAGATACTAATGTAAATGAATAAATACAGCTTAAAACAAGTGAAATTAAATTGAATATGCAAATCAAGCTTGAAATGAATAAAATAACTACGAACAAGAGTTTGGGTATCACCTCCTCACTGTATTTTCTTTTGTACTTAATAGTGATAATAAATATTAAAATTACAGCAAAATTTTGAACTGATGAGCTTTCAGCAATTAATATCATTATACATCAAATATTCATTTTAATTTGTTAGTTCTTTCTACAATTGTTCAAGACGAATATAGTTTCACTTCAAACAAGAGTTTGGATACTGCGTCACTGGCGCTTCACTTCTGCGTCACTACAAGCCTACTGCGTCACTGGCGCTTCACTTAAAACGTATTATATTACAAATATTTTCTTCTCCAGTTCTTACAGCATTGAAAATGGAAGTATATTCAATTTGATTTTGTTTATACTTTCCAAGACTGTTCATGACACATATAGTTTTCAATAAAACGCCAAAGACGCAGTAGGTTTTAGAGTAAAAAGGCCGTGGAGGGGGGGGGGCTAGTTGCCCTCCGACCTCTTTTGACTCTTAGAAAGTGAACTAGAACTTTCAATTTTCAATCAAATGAGCCCTCTTTGAAGTTTATACGAGCATCCCTTCCATAAGAACCCTATATGCCCCAACGCATAACTTACAACGCATGCCCCCGGGCCCTTGGGGGTTGTGTCGACACCAGAGTTTTTGTTATATGATCTTTGGACTACTTTTAACAAAATGGCTATCTCAAAATTTTTATCAGATGCATTTGGGGAAAAAGAGCGTGGGGGGGGGATTACAGTAGGCCGCATTACATTAAATACGTAACCTAACCAAAATAGCAACTAAATATTTAATTAAAATATGCTACAATGTAGTTTCCCACCGAGCCGAATCTCTTTTGACCCTTGAAAAGTAAACCAGAACTTTCAATTTCCAATCAAATGAGCTCTCTTTAAAGTTTATAAGAGCATTCCTTCCATAAGAACCATACATGCCCCCAGGGCATAGCTTGCAACGCCTGCCCCCAGGCCCTGGGGGCTTTTGTCGACACCGGAGTTTTCTTTATATGATGTTTGAACTATTTTTAACAAAATGGCTATTTAAAATTTTTATGGGATGTATTTGGGAAACGAAGGGCGTGGGGGGGAATAGTTGCCCTCCGATCACTTTGACTCTTCAAAAAGGGCACTAGAACTCTCGATTTCCAATCGAATGAGCCCCCTTTGAAGTTTATGCGATGGCCCCTTTCATATGAAGTGCCTCTGGGAATAAAAAAAAACAAAACATTGGAGCCGTATGGCCTTTACTATAGGCAACGCTATAGCGTTGCCTCTGATAACACCTCATGCAGTAATCAATGGCCACAATACGCTTTGTTGTTTGGGATAATAATCCGTTTTTTGCAAGCCTTCTTGTGAGACGAAAAAAAGGGGAAAAAAAAATCTAAAACGTGCTAACTGTAAGGGATGGTAGTGGAAATCTGGGAGGCTTATTCGATGTTCAATTGAAGACTCTAGTATCTTTTCCAAGGGTTGGAAGTGAATCAAGAACAACCAGCTCCCTCCCGCTGGTCTTTTTACAACTCGTGCGCATCTAAAACTAGCCAATTTTTGATTTCTGGACTTATGTTTGTCAAAAATGGAAATGTAATATTAAATCTAGTGATATGCCGAGTTTCGTTTCGTATATACGAAACAGTTTTGTTACTCGGGATCACCTTAGGGGGGGGGGGGGTTAGGAGTACCCTGGCACTCTAGGGCACCAGCAATTCTTCTGTCTATCATCAACAGCTTAAAGCTAATAGTTATAAAACAAAATTAGAATCGGTCACCGAAATTCTTTACTGTCAGAGAAGACGAAATAAGTCCGATTATCCCTTGCGTGAGATGATAAAGTTTGAGGGGAAAATTATCATTTAGTATCATTAGTAGACAATACGTTTTTTCGTATGGGTATTAACTATTGTTTTTTAATTTTTTTTTTCATGAACGTAAGAGTGGTTACTTCACTAATTAATTTAAAAAAACAAAGTTTTTCCGAGGGAAGTAAAGAGCGAAGTTGAAACTTAAAACGGACACAAATTATTACTTCACAGCCTATTTAATATATATTAATATAACAAGTACAAATAAACCAACTAAGTATGTTTCCCTATGCTTTTATGATTATACAAAACTAGCTGCAAAAATGAGCTGCAAGTGCCATATGGCACTTGCAGATGGCAGAATTTACAAAAAGCATGTAGATATGAGAAACAGCTTTTGAATGAGCCATTAAGAATCTCTCTATGAGGTTGTAGTAGCCCGCTAGACCTGTTGAAAAAAAAAAACTACAAAAAAACGGGAGACAGATCAGTGCTACCGATGCAAAAAAGTGATTTTCCTTGTTGTTCAGGGAGGGGGACTATAACTTCCCTGTATAAGGTTTTGACCATTCTGATTCCAATGGTACAGTTTTCATTTTGATCTGACGCCATTTTCGAGTGGGTTTGAGTCTTCTTTCGAAATCACCATAAATTTCTTTTCGCAATAAACTTTTACTTTTAAGACAAACGGAAACAATAGTTAACATTCCTGAGTCAGTGTCAGATGGGAATTTTTTTCACTTGGCAGTTTTTTTCAAAACGTGTTTTTTAACTTTTGGTTACTATGGGCTGTGGTTCGCTCTTTACTATGTTGCAGCTGCCGCTGCAACCATGATACCTCGCCGGGACCTGCTTTAAAAAAATGAGCATAGAAAATGACTGAAAAAAAACAGCGGATACCGATATTCCCGATACGATACATGCGATACCAATACGGACGATACCGATACGTGCGATATCGACACGCCCGATACCACATACAGCCCTTCCCCAGGGACTATGGAGGGCCATATCATCATCATAACCATATATATTTGGCCTTTGGACTATGTTAAACAAAATGGCTATCGCAAAATTTCTATAGGACTTGTTGGGGGGAGGGGGCCTGTAGGGAGGGGGATTATTTGCCCTCCAATCTTTTTGGTCACTTAAAAAGGGCACTTAAAAATTTAAATCCCTTTCGAATGTGCTATTACACACCTCTCTATGATACTCTGGCCACCCCCTGGCCCTTCTAGAAAAAAAAGAAAGAAAAAAAAAGGGAGACAGATCAGTGCTACCCATGCAAAAAAGTCATTTTCCTTGGTGTTCAAGGTGAGGGACTGTAATTATCCTACAGAAGGTTTTCGACCATGCTGATTCCAATGGTGCACTATTTCGATTTGACACCATTTTCAAGGGGTTTCAGGCTCTTTTTCGAAATCACCATAAATTTCTTTTCGCAATAAACTTTTACTTCTTAGATTAACCGAAACAATAGTTACCATTCCTGATTCAGTGTCAAATGGCGATTTTTTCTCACTAGACATTTTTTTGAAAACGCGTTTTTCAACTTTTGATTACTATGGTCTGTGGTTCGCTCTTTACTAGGTTGCAGCTGCCGCTGCAACCATGATTTGTTGACGTTTAGAACGAAGAAACGCTCGGACAGTAGAGTTAATAGATTTGGCTGATTGACAAACTAACCTATGGGAATTCAAGCACGGTTTTTAATTTTCAAAAAAAAAACAAACAAAAAACAAATGGATGATCGTTCCTAGTTTTGGTTTTATTATCGCCATTCTCGAGGGGCCACCGACTTAGAGAAATCAAGCCCACCAGGTGGGGTGTTCCAAGCGTGGCAAAAGTGTGCCAAATATGGTGAAACTGCACCAAGCGTAATTGAACTGTACCACGCGTGATGGAACTCTGCAGCACACGTGGAGCTCCAAGATGTGCACCAGGTGGCAGAAGGTGGATGACTCCTCGGTCACTAGCAAATTGTTAGGTACTTGTTCACTATTCAGTACACACTCAAGAATTTTGCTGAGAAAAACCGGTTTCATAACCACAAAGACGAAACTTATTCAGTTTGCGACGCATAGTCATAGAAGATAGTGTCTGAACACGGATATTGAAATGAAATTTGGGATTTGCCAAGGACTGAAAAAGAGGCAATTATATTTTTCCAGGATAAGGGATTGTTGCCCAAAACAAAACAGTGCATCAATGGACACAGCATGACTTTATACTTTTACGAGAAGGAAAATTATTGGAAGTGTAACCATAGGCCATGTTTGAAAAAAGTCAATTTACGCGTAAATACGTGGTTTGCTGACAGTAGAATACCATTTGTTACTGCAGTTCGTTTCATTTATTGCTGGGTTTACGAATTGACGTCGGTGGCCTGGTGTGAACGAGAGCTTAGCATTTCTAAGAAAACAGCTATCGATTGGAATAACTACCTCCGGGAAGTGTGCGTGTTTTCTAGCGGAGCGAAGTGCATGTGGCGGGCGGCAGTCACGGCAGAAAACAGAGATCCTTTCAATGCAATTCTTGCCGACATCTGTGCGTTCTGGGTGGCCTGCTTTCCATAATTTTCTGTTCTAGTTTCCATAATTTTGTTAATAAAGTATTATATTTTCATCATATTTTGGTACATTCCTTTAGGATTAACCTATCTTCACTTCTTAGGTGTGTTCTAGATAATGGACAAGTACCAACTTTTATAACTGGTAGTTCAAAAGTTGATCTTTTTTCCTTTTTTTACATTAGTAATTAAGTTAACAGTTATTAATCTAATTTTATGACGATTACATTCAAAAAGTTAGCAGAATCAGAGCTTGGTTTGGCTTTGCTCAAAACCAAGCCGTTTTTTTTTTCTTCGAGTTGATTTCTGAGTTTCGGAATACAAGTAAAATCATACTATGAGTACCGATCTCTTACAGCCACCACATTCAAGTTCTCGGTCTGCCAGAACCGGTTTCTTTCTGTAGCTTCTTTCAGCTTAGCGTGAGAGAGTATATATACACTATATTGTAGGTATACTGTAATTAAATATTCTAGTTGGTATTTTGGTTAGGTTAGAAACCATTTTATATAATGCGTTCTGGGGGGCCTGATTTCCATAATTCTCTGTTGTAATTTCCATAATTTTGTTACTAAAGTATTTTATTTTCACCATACTGAGGTATATTTCTTTAGGATTAACCTAACTTCAGTTCTCGAGTGTGGTGGCTATAAGAGATAAGTACCAGCTGAGTACTTAATTCAAATCAACTCGCCTCGGGACTATTTCTACGCGTACTCTTTGTTTATTTTCCAAAGAAGTTCACGCGTGTCAGACTAGCCTTAAAACCATACCTGTCTATTTATAGATTCAAAGTAAACAGTGTGTCGATATTGAAAGCAGTGACGAGAATGCTAATCGTGATCGTGTGGTCCAAAAAGAAAGTTAATGAAGTAAATGGTGCATAAATTTGCACATTATTTCATTTTTGCACGGAAATTTGCACATTATGCCCAAAATTTACACATTATTTCTTGTTATAAAAGGGCAATATACAAATATACTTTGTATATTTCAAACAGTTTGTGGTAATGAACTGTAAGTAAGGAGCGACCCGGCTCAATAGTAACCGAAGCTCTAAAAAACGGAATTTTGATACCAATAGATACATCAAAAGAATCAGATTTTAATGCTGATTTCGAATATATAAGTCTCATCAAGTTTAGTCCTACCAATCAAAGTTAGGCGCCTGAAAATTTGCCTTTTTTTAAAAAAGGGAGAAACACCCCTAAAAGTCATAGAACCTTAATGAAATCACACCATCAGATTCAGCGTATCAGAGAACCTTTCAGTAGAGGTTTCAAGTTCCTATTTGCAAAAATGTGGAATTCTGTATTTTTTGCCAGAAGAAAGATCACGGATGCGTGTTTCCAGGGGTGATCGTATCGACCCAGTGGTCCTAGAATACCGTGGGTGGGCTCATTCGAACAGAAATTAAAATTTTTAGTGCCCTTTTTAAGTGACCAAAAAAATAGAAGGCAACTAGGCCCCCTCCCACGCTAATTTTTTCCCCAAAGTCACCCGATCAAAATTATTCCGTTTATGAAAGGGGCTGTCCCCTCCTCAACGCCTCGCTCTTTACGCTAAAAGTTAGACTCTTTCTCACAACTTTATTTTTTAAAATAATAAAAAACTCTAGCGTAAAGAGTGAGGCGTTGAGGAGGGGACAGCCCCTTTCATAAACGGAATAATTTCTGTTCGTTTTAAGTTTTTATGTCGCTCCTTACTTTCAGTTAAAAAAAACTTGTTTTTTTTTATTTAATCTCTTATAGAATAGGCTTCTTGCTAAAAGTCTGTAGGTGTGTATGATATAGCAGGGTACTTGTATGATACAGCCCCTGTCGCTCGTGTTGTTCATTCATTGACGCATTATAGAACCGATTTTTTTCGTTAGTTTCTTTCAGCTCAGCGTGAGACAAGACAAAGAGAAATGACAGAATAGATGGTAAAATAAATAATGTGGGCTATATATTCGAACATTAGGGGGGGGGGGGGGTAGAAGTATTTGGACAGGTAGAAATTAGAAAACAATTCTTATTTCATAATATGCAGAATAATTCTACCTGACACATTAGGCATGCAAATCCGCTACACTTTACCCCACCCCCCTAATTTGCAAATATATAGCCCAAATTTGTTTCTAAAGTATTATATTTTTATCATACTTAGGTATATTTCATTAGGATTGAGCGTCAGAGAAACATATTAGAAGAATATTAGATAGGGGGGGGGGGGGGTACTAGTGCATTAGATGGTCACTTTTATACTATGCAAGGAAACCAGTCATGCAATGACAGACGAAACCCGCCAGAGACCGGTTATTTTCAAAGAGACCGCTATTAAGAAATTGAATGCAGAGTAGTTTTCATTGCGTTTACGATATTTAAACTGTTGTTTTTTTTAGGTTTAGGGGGGGGGGAGGTACCTAGGTTATGTTACGTATTTAATATATACTATGCTTTACCCCCCCCCCCCCTAATGTGCAAATATATAGCCCAAATTTGTTTCTAAACTATTACATATTCATCCTATTTTATTTTATTAGCATTAACCAAACTCGACTTTTTAGAAGTGACCATCTAATGTACCAGTACCGATAGGGGCTATATCATATAAGTACCGGTATGACAGCTGCGGGAATCCATATTTTCTGCTAACAGTTAAGACCCATTCACAATGAGATTGTACTGATGTCGAAATCCAGACCCTTCCCAAAGCCGGTTCCAGCTCGTGCTATTGATAAGATTTTGCCATTCGGCATCGATAATTTAGACGCTGAAATCAGCTAATACCGTAATTATCCCGTGTATTTGGCTTTATTTCAGATCTTGTATAGTCCTTGTTTTTCTTGTGGTCTCTAAGTGGTCTCTGTGATCTCTTGTGGTCTTTAATTCAGATCTTGTTATTCCTGTGAGTTGTGACGAGCTTCAGTGGCTCCTCCTAATCTTTACTTCTTCTTTATTCCAGGTTTTCATTTTTTCATTACTTATATGAAATTCAATCTTTTTAGCCAATCAAAAAATATTCTACGAAAAATTCTGATTGACTCGGCCTTAACCAAATTCAAATACACTGAACTTCAGTTTTGACTCGATCCAATTCTGGTTCTGAATGGTAACTAACTCAATATTGTCTACGAGTTTGGTTTAAACTGATTTCCGAAATTTTTGCTAGCTGAATCTCAATATTAGCAAAATACCATTTTAAATAGGCCTTTAGACACAAACCCTACAATACTACAAAAAAACCCTTAAGCTTGACCTTACCTTGGATTCTGTGCCCCCAGAGGCCCCTATGGTATCGAAAAGGAGTCTCCAGTCTTTGCCATATCCTGCTGCCGCCAGCACATCTTCCCACTTGGGTTGCGGGAACGTGCTAAGGGAGTGGAGATCTGACAGGAATGCGTGGCATAGGGTGCTCCTGGGACGACCCCACTTTCTCGATCCTGCAAGTTGCCACTGGAAGATTACCTTAGAAGTTATAAGGTCCCCCACTCTTAAGACATGGACTGGATATTGTCGTCAACGTTGACAGATGATATTTGTAAAGAGATACTAGTTGGTTATTTTGTGAATCTCAACATTTGTGACTCAATCTGTCCAGAGCACAGTTTATATAATTATCCAGTATGATCATTCCCTATATCACCCATTATAAAAGCCGGACCGGGGTGCGAGTGCTCCAGAGAACGTAGAAACCACAGTTTATATAATTAGCAGTATGATCATACTCTATCTCACCCATTATAAAAACCCGGACCGGGGTTAGCTTGTTTCTGCATTAGCTTTATTTCCGTTTTGGCAGATATAAACATAGGCGAAGTCAGATTAGCGGGAATGCAGGTTACTCTGTTTCCGACTGTTTCCATCAAAGTGCATTGAAACAAACGGAAATAAAGCTAATGCAGAAAATAAGTGGGAGGAGCTTTTTGTTCACGAAGACCAGAAATGATCTGCGATAAGCTTACTGGTATATTCTGTCTACTGTGGTAGAAACATAGGCGGCATCAGATCTTTTCACGGGTAGACAAGTCAGATGCGAAACAATCGGAAACAAGTGGAAACCCGCTATTACGAATAATGCACTTAGTAACCATTTCTCATTGATAGACGCAAACACACTGATCCATAACTGCACGAAGAAGTGGGAGGAGCTTTTTGTTCGCACCGAGAACGAAGACCAGAAATGATCTGCGATAAGCTTACTGGATAATTATATAAAATGTGGTCCAGAGTATGTTTAGAATTTTTTGGAGACATGCATTTTTTCGAAAGCTAGGATCTATCGCCCTTGCTCTCCACCAGTATGCCATGATTCGGCTGCGTGCGTCAGAATCGATAAAACAGGGCTATCGAAGAGTCTAATTTTGACGCGAAGTGAAAAGACCTTCGAAAAGACCACGTTTTTATTAGCGGAGGCGTTCTTAGCTTTTCGGCACATCTAACTTAAATAATTCATCCGACAAAACTTAACGCTTCAAATTGCCTTGACACCGGATGTCTAGTTTCAGAAAGTAGACAACATATGTGTTGGTTTATTCTATATTTAGTTTTAATAAATTTTTGAACCACACTCAGCATAATCTCTTAGATCCCTGTATTTGATTAAATAAAAAAAAAAACAGTTTTTTTTTTTAACTGAAAGTAAGGAGCGACATTAAAACTTAAAACGAACAGAAATTATTCCGTATATGAAAGGGGCTGTCCCCTCCTCAACGCCTCGCTCTTTATGCTAAAGTTTTTTATTGTTTTAAAAAATAGAGTTATGAGAAAGAGTCAAATTTTAGCGTAAAGAGCAATGCGTTGAGGAAGGGACAGCCCTTTCATATAAGGAATAATTTCTGTTCCTTTCAAAAACTTTAGCGGAAAGAGCGGGGTATTGACTAGGGAGCAATCCCAATCATATACGTAATAGTTTCTGTTCGTTTTAAGTTTTGAAGTGCTCCTTACTTTCAGTTGAAAAACTTGTTTTTCGTATTTAATTTCTGGTCGTTTTTTTTTAAATAATGCTGGGAAATCCGGCGCCCCCTTCATAGCAATGTTCCTTCCCCCATGAAAACTTCCTCCATGGAAAGATCCTCCCAAGTAACCCCCGACCCTCCCCCCCCCCATCCACTACCAGAAAAAATCCCCCCTGAAAAGGTGTGTATACTTCCCAATAACCAATGCTATATGTAAACATCGGGCAAAGTTCATAACTTGCAGCCCTTCCCCTAGGGACTGTGGGGGATTAATCATCCTCAAAGACATAGTTATTTATATTTTTGGACCATTCTGAACAAAATGGCTATCTCAGAATTTTAATCGGGTGACTTTGGGAAAAAAATGAGCGTGAGAGGGGGTCTAGTTGCCCTCTATTTTTTGTCACTTAAAAAGGGCACTAGAACTTTTAATTTCTTTTCGAATGAGCCCTCCCGTGATATTCTAAGACCACTGGGTCGATACGATCACCCCTCGGGAAAAGAAAAAAAAAACAAATAAACACGCATCCGTGATCTTTCTTCTGGCAAAGAAAAAACAAAATTCCACATTTTTGCCGATAGGAGCTTGAAACCTCTACTGTAGGGTTCTCTGATACGCTGAATCTGATGGTGTGATTTTCATTAAGGTTCTATGACTTTTAGGGGGTGTTTCCCCCTTTTTTCGAAAATAAGGTAAATTTTCTCAGGCGCGTAACTTTTGATGGGTAAGACTAAAGTTAATGAAACTTATATATTTGAAATCAGCATAAAAATCTGATTCTTTTGATGAATCTATTGGTATCAAAACTCCTTTTTTTAGAGTTTCTTACTATTGAGCCGGTTCGCTCATTACATACAGTTCGTTACCACGGACTGTTTGACACGGCAAAAAAAGAAGAAAAAGACAAAGAAAGCGAGCAACAAAAGAGGCTTATATTTATTGTTTTTTTGTTTTTTTTCATTATTTCCTTTTTTTTACTGTCTTATCTCCATGAGGGAAAATATAAATCCTTTTTATCTGCATCGATAAGAAGGACCCAGGGGTGCATTTAAGGGGAGAGGACCCCCCCCCCTCCTGAAGTTCCAAGATGTCGGCACGCAGCGCTGACACCTTGGAATTTAGCGCATGTTTTTAGGTTAATTTAGCTTAGGTGTCCGCATTTGTCGGCACGCTGGATAATTTTGTCTACATATTATTTATATCCCCCCTCCAAACTCAAAACCCAAGCCGTCCTCCTGGAAGGACCTGTTAGATATCAATATAGTATGACAAAATTTATTTGCTTTGGGTATTGTTTGCAGCTTTAGGGCGTTCGGGTCCAATCCAATCCCCCCTGAAGTTCCAAGATGTCGGCACGCAGCGCTGACACCTTGGAATTTAGCGCATGTTTTTAGGTGAATTTAGCTTAGGTGTCCGCATTTGTCGGCACGCTGGATAATTTTGTCTACATATTATTTATATCCCCCCTCCAAACTCAAAACCCAAGCCGTCCTCCTGGAAGGACCTGTTAGATATCAATATAATATGACAAAATTTATTTGCTTTGGCTATTGTTGCAGCTTTAGGGCGTTCGGGTCCAATCCGATAGACATTGTTGCTTGTGCTATTCCGTAACTATGGCCCTCAGTGCTTCACCGGATTTCATTCACCCGTGCTACTCCGCAACTATGGCCCACAGTGCTTCACCGGATTTCATTCACCCGTGCTACTCCGCAACTACGGCCCTCAGTGCTTCACCGGATTTCAACATATAGCCAATGTGGTTACAGGTTTTCTGTGTATTTAATGGAAATTAATCATCCGAGTCATCTTGTCCTAACTTGTCCAACTTTGTCCTAAACAGTGTTAAATTCCCATGTTAGGGCAATGAACTACAGAAAAGGCAAAATACGTTAAGTCACACTGTCTTTACAAATTGGAACGTTTGTGTTTGTACCTTTCACCTAGTGAATTGACCTAATGAGAATTGCCAGTATTTTTTAGAGGTTTTCACAGTATTCAATTTTGATGGATTAGCGGCTGTCTCAAGCCATTCTCACTTAAATTACTAAGTTCGGTCCATAGACCTGGACAGTGAACGAAAAAAAATCTAAAATATTAATTGTGGACTTGTATTTTCATTCATTATACTTCTAACCGTTTAATTCTCTCTTACAGTAAAATAGACAAGGCCCAGTGTGTTTTTTTTTTTACAGTAAAATTATTTTTTGGGAAGAATCTGCGAAACAAGACTAGAATATTAGAAGCTATGGTGATGACAGTGGTCGAACATAGTTCTGGAACATGGGTGCTTTGGAAGGCAGATTTGCTAAAATGTTTTCTAGAAGAGTTATTTACGGATTTTTTCGGTATTTCTTAGGTAGGGATTTTATTTACGGTTGGACTTATCGTGTGTTAAACAAAAGGCTGTGTGAAAATTATGCGTCTATCCATCTTTTTAGATCTTCGATACGATAAGGTTGAGATGGCTAGGAGAGGTTTTGCCGCTGAAGGATAGCAGATTGTCAAAGACTATTCTTTTCGGGCATCCACTTGGGAGCCACGAAAAGCAGGTCGTCCCCGAATGGGATGCGAAGAGATTACGAGCACGGATTTAAAGCAAGTTATTGGGGTGGAGGATTGGCGTGCGCAGCTGTGTTGGTCCCAGGCAGCGAGTTTTTAATAGTAGTAGGCTAGTTGTAGTAATTCTCTCTTTAGGTTCAGAAATGGGTAGAAAAGGGGACCAGCTGGGCCAGATAGTTATTCTGACCCAGTCATTTTTATTATACACACATCATTCCCTTTGTATGCAGTTCGCTAGAACATATATTTTTAGTTTCGTAATTCGAAAGAAGCTGTGTGGAATTTTCAAAAGCTGAGGTTGTGCCCCTTCCCTTACCTACAGGCATGAAGGTGTGGATTTCTTCTCAGATGGGTGTTGAAGCCTGAACTCCTTGGAAAAAATCATTCATTTCTCCCATAAGGGTGAGACTAGTGCGTGCTCATTACGTCGTCTTAAATTCTGATGTCTTCTGAATCTAACCAAAATACCGTAAAGAGTGTTTCTGGGTGACCTTGAGGAGTGGCGCCCCTCGAAGAAATTATTGGCTAGTAAACGACATTGAATTGCACTGGCTTAAGCTTATAATGGGTCGGAGGTAATATTATATCCGAGGTTATTTATAATAGAATTCTTGTTGCTCACTTTATGACCAAAAAGTATAATATATCAGTCGTAGTGGTACACTCTCAATTAGAATCGATTGGGAGACACAGTTACTAGCATGAATTTTACATACATTTACAGGAACAAATAGACAGGATTCCAGATAACAATGCGGTATTTCTAACAGGGGACTTTGATGCCCAGAGTGGCGCAACTAAGGATATCTGTTAACGTTGTTTAAGTAAATTATATGTAAGGAAGAAAAGTACTAACGATAATATATTGCGGCAATTTTGCAGGCACAGTATTTTTTAAGATAACCGATACATACAATTAGGCCACAATACAATTAGGCCACAAAAGGACCATAAGTTAATTTGGAACTCGCTCGATGGTAAGACGAAAGTTTACATACTTTGGCATAAGCCTAGAACTGGGGCTGTTGAGAAGGAAACATGTTAAGAAAACAATTCTTAAATCGTAACATGCAGAAAATTGTAGTTAGTATACTTTCACTACAATTCAACTGCACCTTACCTCCCCCTCCCCCCCCCCCTAATGTGACAATATATAGCCACAATTATACATTTCTCATACATTTTACCATGCGTCACTCTTATTTCAACCTGTGTCCGCGTAAATTGAATGGGAAAACATTCTTTGTACATTTGCACATTAGGGGAGATTGGGGAGTAAGTATAGTAGAATGTCAATCATTGCATATTATGAAGTTGGAATTGTTTTCTTATCAAGTTTTCTTCTCAATAGCCCCAATTCTAGGCTTATGCCCATATTTTTTTTTTTTTTTATCAAAATTCTAAATTTTTGTTTCTCTTTCAGATAGTGCCCTTGTGTGCATGGAAAGCAAGCAAAAAATGATGAACAAAAAGCCGTTTGAATACTACATTTTCAAGCTTGAAAAGGATAGCATTATTCCATCCGAAAATGGATTGAAGAAAAATCAACGTTTCCGGTGTGACATCTGTAACGCCATCTTCAAACGAGGTTTTAGTCTTAAGAGACATTATTTGCGCTTTCACATAAACGTTATTTATATTAATGAAAGAGACTTGGCCAATTGTGGCATCACGCCAACTGAAACTACTGAAACAGGTCTTTACAAATGCCATGATTGTTCTACTCACTTTGACGTTAAAGAGGAGCTTATGGATCATAGAAATAGCTATCATATTAATGGCCGCAAGCCAGGTGGCGTGAATTATTTTTGTGATCGCTGCTCAATGACATTTACAAATAAACATAATTTCCTGTCTCATGTAAAAAGAGCTTGCCAAACAGAAGATGTTAAAGTGTGTCCACACTGTCAAAAAGAATATGCAAGAAAAGGTCGACTCGAAAAGCATATGCTTCATTGCAAAACAGAATGTAAAAAAGTGCAAAAAGCGATAATGACCTACACAAAATGCCAGTACTCCAAGCTATTGCTCCCGAGGAAGTTCATATTGACGAGGAGTCAAAGTCTATTGAAAGTATTGATGAAAGTGATAACAATAGCAGATCTAGTCTTATTAATGATTTTCATCATTCATTGAAGCAATCTGAATCTGCTGCTGATCAAGATAGTGTTGTGGGACTTCCTTTCGGGACAGACAACCCGTTCGATCTGAGTCAGAATGTTGAACGATATGTTCGTGATGCAGATAATAAAGTTTATTTGGTGCTAGACTCTGCTAAGGTCGTATACCCCTCATCTGACCGCCCTTATGATGATCCAGGATACTATGAGACAGATTATCCGTTTATTCTTGATGATAGTAACATAGATGTTGACAAGCCACAAGAATCTGATGAGCCGTCGCTCACTTGGCAAGAGCTGAAATTTTCAGCTGATTCTGAGAGTCAGGATGTGTTTATCCGGGTAAGAGCGGCATATGTTGATAATTCGAATGGTGCTGAAGCGTTGCGACCATATAGTCATACACCTGGTGAAAAAAGCGGTATTTTATTTATCACAGAGAATTGTACCCCCGTGAAAGTGAATAGTAACATTACACCTGTAAATGCTCAGAGTGTAAAAAGTGAAACATATCATAACGACAGGCCCAAAGTTGATCTTAGTCAGATATTTAACCTAATCAATGCAAACGACTTGAATATCATTGAAACAACGGCGCCCAATTGTCATCAAGAGCGGAGTGTAGACGATGGATCTGAGCCCAAGCGTCAAAAGACTGAAGGTAGGAAAACTCATCTATTTCGATCAAGGCACACTTGTCCCGAGTGTGGAAAGTCCTTTGGAAAAAGTGGGCAAATGATTTCCCATAGACGGCTAGCCCATGGTAGTGATGGGGTAAAAACAACCATTTACAGCTTCTCAAAATCTAATTACCTTCCCCTTTGGTCTCCTAATCGAGATGAGCTTGATGAACCTCCCCATGAACGTACAGAGCAAAGTCTAGATTTTGTAAATTTACGATGTTCTGAAAATAATGAATTATTTATCGATGGCAAGTTGACAAGCTCTGACTGTGCAGATACACTGTGCAATCCTCCCCTTGTTTGTGCAGACAGGCTTTCATGGAAACGTCACAAATATCTAGATTTGATGACTGAGGATAAAAGAAATCAGTTTCTAAGCGACATGATCATGTTTCCTCTTGCTGAACAATTTTTAGTTCACTCAAAGCTAAACTGTGATACATTTTCTGAGCCTTATCCGTTTGATATACTTAGTAGCGTTGGACTTCTAAAAAAAGAAAAAGTTAATATAGAACAAAATAATCAGGGATTTGAAGGCATTTGGTCCCTGCCAATGTGCTTCATATGTCGAGCCTGTGGCTATAGATCGAAATACTTATCCAACTACTTATCTCACCAGAACTACTCACATCCACTCATTTTTCCGTCTCATATGGTTCTCTATATGGAATCCTCTGAAGTGCCTAAAGAATTATGGTCTGATTGGGCCTTTGGACGCAAAATGCTACGTGCCTCATTAAAGAAAAAAGGAAGAAAACGCTTAAGATCACTAGCAACTTTAGCTCAAAATATCAACATTGTTGCCACAAACCTTGCCGAAATTTCAGCGAAAACAAAATCTAAGCGTGTGAAAGATTCATTTTTAAAGGCCTGCACAAAGTGTGAAACGAAAGTCTTGTCTTTGCTAGAACTGCACAGTCATATTGTTGAATGCGGAGAGAAGCTCCAATCTGCTCGGTAAGTTCGTGGTGGAGGTCTCAGCTCTAATAACGGTGGAGGAATGACTTGTAGCTTAGAGAAAGTCGTATGCGATCTATTGTGTGAATTGGTTTAGATAGCAGTGGTGACATAACTAGGTTACCCAAAACTTAACCATTAATCATACTACCCATAACTCAATAACACATAATTTAACTACACCATCCCCCTTTACCCTTTTCCTACACCATCACCAATTGTATTAATATTTAACCAATTTTTTTTTATGTTTTAGTTTTATTATTAATTTGTTGTTAAAATAATTGTGCCTTTTGAGTTTTATTTCTTAATTTATTTTCGTTCAAAATGAGCAAAACTAACTTAACAAATGATGAAATAAGGTAAAGCGGACTAATGGGAATTGATCTGGGGAGTTGTACAGGGCTGGAAAAAATGCCAATTGAACAGTTGATTTACCAATGCAAAGTTGGCGTATATCTCTCAATTTTATCTGTGCTTGACTTCCCATAAAGCCAATGCAAACTGCCAAAGGCTTTGAAACGTAGCCAATGAAAGCCAATCAGAGGCTTTCTGCAAAACATTTATTGAATCATTGTCTCATTTTCACTTTGAAAAAGAGAAAGAGAAAAAAAGACAATAGTTTCAAGGGCTGATTTTTGTAATTAAATTGATTCAGCCTCTGAAAATTTACTCGGCGCTCAGTGGTGTAATTTTTATCTTGATTGTAAGCTAAAAGATATCGCTATTCAAAATATAAAATGTAAGTGTCAAAGGAATGAACCAAACCTATCCCTAGATAAACCATACTTGGCCACATGGGCGTCCATATGGGGGGGGGGCAGAGGGGGGCTGCAGCCCCCCCCCCCTGGCTGAATGATGCTGCTTTATATTTAATATTTTTGTTTTGAGATTTCTATTATACAGCATGGAAGTGCTGATTAGACCAGGTAAGTCCCCCCCCTTAAATTCAGCTTATGGGCGCCCATGCTTGGCCACCCAAACAACCCAAAATTACTAATGTCAGAAAATTGTCTAGGATAGGTGACCTATTTGAAATTCACATTACCAAAAGCTACGATTCCTTGACAGGTAGTCAGGGAGGTGGGGGGCAGTTGAAGGGCTATTCAACCTTATTCTTTCATTTAAAAGCCATGCCTCACTTAGCAATAAGTTAAAGTTACTAGCAAAATGTATCTTAGCAGATACAAACAAGGTTTGTCGACATACTTATTTCTCGCTAAGTATGTAATTATTTATTGAGCGGTTGCAATTTTTTCTAATTTATTTTATTTTTTTTTTACCAAAAAGGTGAAGATTGGTTTACTGAAACAAATAGATCTTGCGCAGAAAAATTTAGAAATTAAAAGCTTTGTTCGGTTTGAAAAATCTTGTCAACTCGACATGGACTTGTCGTGTGTACATAAAAAGTCTTTTAATTGAGTTTTTTTTCGACGTGAGCAGGACGAGTATACCCATATCCTCACAATCATTGGCAATTGACAAATTTTAGAACATAGTTATACACTTTACTAGAAATGTCAAATTATGGTAGTTGACCCTTGACAAGCTCAGCGACAAATTAGTTTGGATGAGTCCGCCCATATCGTCTTCATGAGTAAGACCAGAGGCAAAGTTGTGTCATTGTATCGATTTTATTTGCAAATGTTTTCGTAAGGATATTACTACTGCTACTGGATTTCCATTTGGACAGCATCATCTTAAAAAAAAACAGTTGTGGAGGGAATTGAGGAGAAAATATTAATTTGAAGGTAAAAAAGAGCAATTGAAGTATTTCAAAAGAAGGAAAATTGCTCCATCACTAAGATTGCGCTAGCCTAGGCAGTGGACTATGGTAGGGCTGGGATTGGCGATTTTGGCAAAGGTTGTGGCTTTTGTTCGGTTTCATACATTTTACTGTTTGTATAATTATTTAACAAAAATTATGTTTAATTATCAAAACAGAAAAATGAAGAAACCGGTCATGTGTTTTCTGTTTTAGCATATCTCCTCCTCAGCGGCACCGAAATTCCGAAAGCCGCCGAAAACATTCAATAAAAGGAAGACGGGGCATGAAGCGAAAAATTCCATCCAATGACGACCTTACTAAAAGGAAATCTAGGAAAAGAAAACAGGACGGTAAGCTACCTTCAGTCAATCAGTTATTCATGGATCTTTATCTTTTACTATCGCCCATAGACCCTAAGTAAAAAAAAAAAAAACCTACCTTAAACTTTTCGGTTCTGGTGCATTATGCGGGCCCACCGCTATATACTGTATCAAGGAAACCAGTCACGAAACCGGTCAAACGGACTATATGCAAGAGACCGCTATAGATAAATGATTGCAAAGCCGTGGTTTCTCAATGGGTTACAATATTTAAATGATTGTTTTTGGAGTTTAGGGGGGGGGGGAGGAGGTACCTAGGTTAGGTTACGTATTTGATATATACTATGCCTTACCTCCCTGCCCCCCCCTAATTTGCAAATATATAGCCTAAATTTGTTTCTAAACTGTTATCTATTTATCCTATTTTATTTTATTTCATTAGCATTAACCAAACTTGACTTCTTCGCGGTGCCCACATAATGCACCAGTACCAATTTTTCTTACGTAGTATCTCTCCCCCCCCTCCTGCTCTCCCCTAAAAATTATTGATGTTTGTGAAAATGAATTAACAATGATAAACTTGAATTGAAAATAAAAAAAAAATGCAGTCAAACGAGTACTCATAGGAGCCAGTTTTTCCTGGCTCCTATGCCAGGTATAGTGTTTCTTGGCTTTACCACCAAGAAAATTGGGGATGTGGCCGGCAATTCTCCCCCCCTAGTTTGGAACAAACCGTGTGCTCGCTGAATTCGGAACGCAAAAAAAAACTATACGAAACGAACATAATTAGGCACAGAATTTGGAAAAATACTTTAATTCTGGCAAACATATTTTATTTTAAAACGCCTCCCACCTTCATAAAAAAATACCCCGTCCCCTCTTCTTCATAAAATATTTCCCCCCCCCCCTCCCCCCTGAAAACAATTTTGCGAGTGACCGTGATTCTGACATAGGAAGGCTGCACGTCTATTATTGCCACCTATTATTTGTAATTATAGGTGCCGCGGTTGTATTTTCTTCTATGTACTAAAAAGAATTCTATAATTTTCGTTATTCTCTTTAGAGTAGGGATATTCTTAGAGTTTTGCTAATCTTGAAAATTTCTTTTTGTTAATCTTTTTTGGACAATCACTTTCTAAGCCAGCTACAATAACAGCCTATATATAAGCAGTTATTATACCGTGGATGGACGAAAAAAATTGTCAAAAGACACGTAGCACATTATAAGAAAAATGCTGGCCATAAGACAAAATTTTTATTTCAGTTATGTCAGTTTCTCAGTTATAAACTTCCCCATGATCTAACAACACTTATGTGCGTCAACACCCCTAGTTTTTTTTTTGTGTGTGTGGGGGGAGGGATATTACATACAAATTTGCTGATTTAAATGAAAATTATTAGAAATTTTGGGAAAACTCGAAGATTCTCTATATTCCAGTGAAGGGCGCGTCCAGCCCTCTAACCCCCCGGATTTGTGTCTAGTAATGCTATTAGTTATTTTTTAAATCATCATTTTATCTGTGCTGTATCAACGTGTGATCATTGCAGTATTTTGTATATACAGTTTTTTGTCGATAGTCTTAGCTTATGACTGGTCTTTTGGTTTCTTTGTATTGGTGATTGGAGCTTCTTCATTTTACTAAAAGCTATTTAATCAATATGCATAAATTCATGTCACTCAGGTGCCAAAGCAATTAACGCCACATTTCGTTTTAAATATGTAAGTCTAATAAATCGTTCAGACGATTTTGCCTTATTGACGAATCGTCTAAATTATACGCCTAATAATATTGTCTACTAGCGTCTAAGCACTTACTTAATTCCTAAATTTGTATATTCACAAGACAAATCTATAAAAATCAGGATTACAATCCATAGTTTTTCTGTAGCCTATTTTGACAAGCTTTTCAATAGATATATATCAGGTAACGTACCGGCTACTTAAGATAAAGCTTTAACAATACCAATTTGATTTAGAGCCGTGGTTCCCAACGCGGGGTGTAGGTCCTACTGGTAAGGCATATCCATATTTTGAGGGCGTGCAGCCTTCGCCTGACTGTAATTTAGAGCCTTAGTTTTGAAGGAAATTTTGTTTATGTGAATGACATATCATTCATATGCATTTAATGAGCTATATGAGGTATATGGTAAAAGATAAATGAGATATATGATAGTATTGCAATAATGTCATTGTATTCGGACAATATTTTTCATTAGCATAAAATATGTCTAGAGGACGACAAAAGAAAAACAACAAGTTAAGTCCTTTTAAGATTGTCCGCAATTTTTGTAGGGACAGTATTGCCGCATAATTTTTAAAAGCCCAAAGTAGGTGTTTTCCCTCTCAAAGTATGTGGGTCCCTCTACCAGCAGCTACTACAAACCCCCAAAAATTGCTGATAACTCATCAACATCTGAAAAAAATCACGAGTGAGATGTTACTGGTGAAATGATTTCCGCTAACTACAGGTACATAACCCTAATTAAATACCCCAAAATAAAATAAAAAAGAGGTTAGAACAAAACGCAAATAAAAAAAAAGTTGGAACCAAAAGCAATTAAAACAAAAAGAGGTTAGATCAAAAAGCCATAACTGTTCTTCCTTTAGATGATTGGTAAATTGTAATGAAAGCTAGGCATGTTTTCTTTTATTTTTATTTTTTTTTTTGAATAAGTTAGTCAATTTGGTAGGTGAACTAATCTTAACTACCAACAAAAAAAACCCTGTGAAATAAATGCAAATCTAATGTCTTAAGACGCATTTCAAGATATAATTTGATTTTATTGCCATGATGCGACCCTTTAAAAGTTCTGGGGCAACTAAAAAAAGAAAGTTATAGTTTTATGTCAAAAGTTAAAACTGTGGTGAATTTTGATTTAACTGAGAACGGAAAATAATTACTTAACTAAAAATGAAATTACATAGATTTCTTAATCTCTTTAAACAAACTTATTCCTCTCTTAAATCAGCAAAAAGAGAATAAAGATGGATGAGTTTACATTATTGACCCACGAATAAGGTGAACATGCCACTCGATGCCCTTTATGGACCCTCAAAGATGAGACATACAAAAACTATGCTGAACAACAATTATAAATAACTGCTAAGTTAAGCCGAAAGGGTGAAAAATGAAAAATTGGTATTGAGTAATAAGGCGAAAAAATTAGCATTGTATTAATTCTGAAAGAAAATTATTGATTATTCTAAGCCTGCAACTCGGGCAGAAGGGACCAAATGTTTTTTCGATTCCTACCAAAACAGCATAAACGTTATTTTTAAGAAAAACCCTCTGTAAAATTGCGTATGATCCAATTCCAAAAATTCGCCCACCTATAAAGTAATAAAACAAAGTAATACAACTTAATGAAGTACATTAAACGGCACTAGAATTCATAATCCAGACCGGCGATGTTAATCTCTGTTTCACGGCCCTTCAGCCAGAAAGTGCAATGAGGGCCTAAGGGCTAAATATGGATAATACAGTGTTGTCAAATTATGTTCTTAGACTAGTATTGAAAACAAGCAGCTTCTTTCTTGCTTTACGTTAATCTTTACAAGCTTTTTCTAATTCTTGTCTATTTCTCTTCATGCAGCTCTGGGAATATCCTTGGATGTGATGGATTTCGCTTCAAGCTAATATTTTGTGCCGTTTTAGTCATTTTTCGATGTTTTGTTTGTTGTTTCTGTATATGACCATGTATTGGTTTTTGTTTGAATATTGCTTACTGTTTGGGACTTGGTATTTATCCTTTTGACCTAAAGCAGCGTTCACATGCAAATCCGGTAAGAGTTCATTCAGCCAGACATACACGTGAACACCACTTAAAAGGAGATGGTTCATATAATGAAAAGAGGCTTCTTGATAGGTAGAATTGGAACCTTAGACACAGAGCTCTAGACTCAAGAACTGGATGCTTTGCAGCATTTTTTTGCAGACCTAATTTAATTTAATTAATTTAACTTTTAATTTTGTTAATTTAATTTAAGTTTATTTAATTTAACGCCTAATATAAGTGTGAACAGGGACTGTCTGGATCACTGTATAATGATAATTAACAGTAAGTTCACCACAGACGATTTCTGGCTTTTCATTCTCGGTGCGTACAAACAGCTCCTCCCACATACTCTTTCATTAGCGGGTTACTAATGTTAGTATATGTCAGCGGTCCAATTACCCTGGAACACGTATTTTGGCTGAAACTTTCTCAAAATGCCTTTGAAACCAACTCGAGACTTCGAAACCTACCTGTAATTCCTAAAAACATCAAATAATAACATTGCACTTCTAATTACCGATTTTCATATATGTATTGTAATATATTAATTTAAAATTAGTTTCTGTAAAATTTAGTGTTCCCACGTTGAAGCCAAGTTTCGCGTTCAAGAGAAATCTGACTTGTCTACCCGTGAAAAGATCTAATGTCGCTTATGTTTTTACGTTCTCCGGAGCACTCGCACCTCGGTCCGGTTTTTATAATGGGTGAGATAGGGAACGATCATACTGTCTATTATTTATATAGTGTGGTCTGGATATTGATATCTGGGCAGACACCTGTCTAGTCATGCAAGTCTATCTAGGTATGCATTTGAACGCCACTTAATAAATATTGAAAGAAATAAAATTAATTTAAATATAATTAAAGTAATTAAAATTAAAAATAATAGTTAAGATTAAAGTAATAAAACGAAATTTGAGACATCTATTGTGGAAATGCCCAACTAAGTTTTTTGAACACATTTTAGACACATTTTTGGATTAAGCGTTTGTGATTTGAAAAAGAGTGAAGATATTTGTGCCAAGAAAATAAAACAAAATTGAAATTGGATATGTGAAAATTTATTTCTTAAAATACGTTTGGAGTGAAAGAACCTCAAATTAAGGGTTCTGCAGCTGTGAATTTTGTCATACTATCATAATAAAGATACATATTATATATATATATCATATTATAAAATAAAAAAAATTAAATGTTAAGATAATAAATATTATATAAAGAAAAAATTTAATTTTCTCGACGTTTTATATTACAGTTGATAATGAATCCCTGATTTACAAATCCCTATTTATTATACGTTACTGTTTTATCCGTATTTCAGACTCCCCCTCTTTTCCGAAAATTTCATGTCAATAATAATCCTCTACATAAGAAATAATCAATAACCTGCTGATCAAAATACGTCTCAAACATGAGTCCTTTTTAAAGTAGAAATGTGGGGAATTCTGAATGGGCAATTAGTTATTTTTATTTGTGATTCTAATCTTGCCAGCTGAAATATACTCAACTTCCAAATACTTATAACAAAGGTCTTTAGCAAAAACTTAAGTGGTCGATAATTTTTGTTTAATGAATATTAAAGATTACAGAATGTAGGGGGACAGGAGTGCGTTTGGTTATTTTCAATTTTTTTCAGTGAAAATAGAAAAAAAAGGTGTTTTAAGTCTAGGACAAGGCAATTTTTCTTCTGCTCCACCTTCTGGCTGGCGCCCTTTATGGTGAAAGAGATATAACGCAATTTGACTGATTATTCTGATAACCAAATTGATTAATCTTAGAACCAAATAAATTAGAAGGAAATGGGATTTAATAATAAGTTTCCTAGAAAGTTCACATAGCTCCTTTTGAATTACTTCAGCCGATATGGTTTTATGGGAAATCTTTCCTACCCTTGTATGCAGATGCAACAGTTTTATTACCGCTTGGGTCTTGAATGAAATCCAATAATTAATTGTAGTCAAATATGTTAATTATAATTAAAGGTTTAATTGGAAATTAATTAATTGTAAATCCATGAAACAAACGGTATGGCGTCTAATATAGGAAAAATACCGAGTCCCTTTTCTCGAATTTTTGATCTCTATGAAAGTTTAACCATACTTGATGAACTACTACATCCGACTACCAAACTTTTAGGGAGTCAGATGCACGTGGAAAATGAGTCAGTTAATGCTTATTTTAAGTTAGATTTGGCTAAGGCTGAGATTATCCTAACACCACGATTCAGCTAATATAAAAAATTTTAGCCATTATCCGACCCGTTCATAACAAGAGCTCCCTGATTGGCTAATACAGGCTAGTTCTGAAATTGCTTATTTCAAGCAGTTCACCATGTGTCTAATCGGCTATTTCAAACAGTTCACAATATTAATGAATTCCTATATAGCTTTGAAGCTCTCTAATTGTCTGCCTTTGAAGCTCTCTAATCTCTTGATAAGTCCAGGTAAACTGAAGTTTGGTACTGTTTCTTGGTAGCTCCAGAATTTAACTAAATCTTACTATTAACGAGCCGGGTGTTAGCTGAATCTCTGTGTTTGCTAAGTGTGAGTATACTTCCATAAATTATATTTCTCATTGACAACATAATCAACATAATGGTAATTTCTTAAAGCGGGGTCATTTCATGAAAGTTGAGGGAATAGGGCAAAATTTATGTTTCAACATCTAATCCTCCGTCTTTTAATTTATATTTCTTGTTTACTTTTTCTGTCAATATGTGTCAAATCATTTAATACTAAATTGAATTTTTATTTGACTTTTTCATTATTTTTTTTCAAATCGAGGTTTCTATTACAAATTCTTTATCTTTGCATGTAGTGACGTCAATTCACCAAAATTAGGGTGGAAGGAGGGGGGGACAAAATTTATTATTTCTATATTTGGGGGAGGGTGCAAATTTGCAACTTTTACACAAGCAAATATGGGCAATTTAGGAATTTGTTTAATATTTAATTAGGAAATTACTTAGCATTTTATTGATGTATAACTAAAAGTATGGTTAAACTTGGCTGTAAATATAGTGATGTTTCGTGAGATATGTAAATAATTGTGCTGGATAGATTTGTCTCATATGTGCTATGTATTTATAATGCTAGAATTGATACTCAAGCTAATTTTTTGGCTGGGCCAAAATTTTGGCATGGTTTATATATTTTTTAATTAATTTATCGCATCAAATTATTAGTTATTTAGCCGTTTGCTAAGTAAGCGCTTGATCTATAGGGTTCTTATTGTTGTCTGTGTTCTTCCATGATGGTAAATCAAACCAAAGGTTTATTTAGATCAAATTTCTGCTAACGTTAATTTTTATAACGTTTATTTTTCTAACGTTAAATATAACGAGCCAAATTTACAAATATCCTTCGCACTACGACAATAGCTAAAAACTAAAACAAAGTAATAAACCATGTGTTGCTCATAGGCATATAGAAAACACAGTGGGCCAAGCTATGTCACATTCTTTTTTTTTATCTTGAGAATCACCACATTTTGAGCGCCTTGCGACACACCGGTTAGAACCAAGGGTTTCCATGCGCGCCTTTATTCATTGTACTGCAACAAGAATTACTAAAATATATGCTTATAAGCTGTGGGAAATATCCTAAAAATGTGAAAAACGATCTCTAATATTTGTATTTTGGCTCATTCTTTGGATATTCTTCAGACTGAAACTGTTGTAGTTAGTAACACTGTTTATTAAATTTGGTCTCTGCATATAAGTTTAACGCTAATTTCAAAGAATATTTATTTGATGTTTTTCTGATTTATTGAATAGTTAGTAATACTATACCGAATAATTTTGATGTCTGAATTCAAAGGATATCCTGAATCCCGAAGTCAGTATCCGTTTTTCAATATTTCTTTTGCGTTTAAAATTTATGTTCTAGAAAATGATAGCTAATGGGAAAGTTTTTATCGAATTATTTTGGGGTATTTAAAGGCACATAAATGCTTGCAATCCATACATTTTTTTTCAGTTCGGGGGATGATGCTTTGACTAATAGGTCCAATTAAGAATTTTTGTTTAAAATTTATATCCCATATAACGGTAGATAGGTTGACTATATTTAATTTTGAATTAAAAAAAAATATTTATGGTTCTTTTTAATTCTTAATTTTTACATTGTCAGCCATGAGTCAACACAAAAATCCCGGTCACCCCCACCAAAATTCCAGACAGTGGGCTTTCCAGTAGGCAAAGCCCATATAATATGAAAAATCTCAGTCGCCTACTTGCCTGCAAGTCCTGTGGACATGGTCGGTCATAAATCTTTAGAACATTTTTTGGCCTTTAATTGCCTTCAAATGGCCCACAGAAATAATCTGTCTTGGCTTTACTCAGAAATGTAATACTGAACGACAAGAATGTAGAAATGCATAATAAAGAAAATTAAAGTAAATACAATAACAGATTGTACGTGCTTTATCATTTTATTAGTCCATTGTCTTATTTAAAGGTTTTACCCGCTGTTAAATTTTTTTTACTGTTTTAATTTTATTTTTAAGGTGAATCTTTTGTTAAATATAAAATAACCTTATAATTAAGATTAGAAAAAACTCAAAACAGAGAAAGATTCATATTTCGAGTCTTTACCTAATAGTTGCGTTTATGGACTCATAAGATGCCGGAAGACTGATTATAATTTTTTTTTTCGGGGGGGGGGGTTCAGTGCTTCTAGCAGGAAGGCTACTCAATCTAGTTTTGCCCATATTTAGGTGCCAACAACTCCATATATAATTATTTATTATTTAAGAGTTTGTTGATATATTCCAGCTTGACATATGACTTTATTGACATATGACATTATATGTTATTGACGTATGCCATTGACGTGGATATATATCATATGACATATCCAGCTTGACAAATGATATAGTAGCTTGCATTCGGTAGAATTTTTTAAAGTTAAAACTAATAAGTTACAGTATATAATTTCTGAAGAAGAGAGAAAATGGGGACAATAAAAACCAGCGACAGTTGTTGTTTTTTTTTTTTTTTGGGGGGGGGGGGTCCTCCATATTCCACGGCTATGAAAACGGGTAATTCTAATGAAAGCACAGCATAGATTTGCTTTCAAATTATGCTAGCTTGAATATTTATCTCCTGAGGTACACGATATTCCGTTTTGTTTTATAGTTCCGTAGTTTTACGCCATTGATTTCAACAAAATATGCGATTTCACGAATTTGGCATACTGTTGCGCGTTTCCTTGGAAGTATTTAAACTATGAGAAGTTCATAAAAAAATTATTAGAAATGGTTATTTATGAAAATTATTTAGAATGGCTATTAAATTTTATTGTTTTAAATGAGTTTATTTAGGAAGCTAGTATCCAAATATTGTATCCACTGTGAAGTTTTTTTTTTTTTTTTTTTTTTTTTTTTTTTTTTTTTTTTTTTTTTTTTTTTTTGAAAATATAAATATTTAAAAACAAATTTTGACCCAGCGTGGTAACCGTGAAGAAAAATTTTAAATTGTCTTCTAATCTAAAATCTTATGTTATTTATTGGGAATAATATTTAAATAAAAGGTGACAACGAATTTCCTCCAATGACAATTTTTAGCTCCACCATGGACATTAATTGTCTTCGACTCTGTTATCCTATGCAATTATAAGGAACTGGCGGAAGGAAAGGGTTTATCCACTCCCCTCTCCTTCGTGCATGCCGCACATTACCATTAATGCAGGCCAATAAACAGGGGCGGATCCAGGATGTTTTAGGGGGGGGGGGGAAATATGTTGATTCGATAAAAAAAATTAGGGGGGGGGCAAAATAGGAGATCCAATGAACTTGCGTTAGGAGCAAGTTTAATTAACGCAAACTTGAGTTCATTAAGTAAATTACACTACTTTAGACTACGCTAGGGGGGGGGGGGGCCCCTTGCCCCCTGGATCCGCCACTGCCAATAAAGCAGATCGCTTAACCCTTTCGTAGATTTCTGTTGAAGCTTTAATATTTTGTTCTTATGGAATTTACCATTTACTGTTTGAGCAGCTGACATTTAGTGTTTCATCGGTTAATCTTTACTTATTACTCAGAATAAAAAGTTAAAAGCGGTGGAAATACTTTTGAAGCCAAAACTGCATGGAAATAAATAATATATTTTTCAAACAAGCACGCTTCGGAGTTCGCATACTTCGGATATTTTGTTGATAGGTCAATCAGTCTGATCGTACAAACTCTTTCGTGAAATCATTTTGACCCTTCAATGTTTTGCTCGTCTTGTATGAAAATGGTTGGCTTGTTTCATCAGTTAAAATCGGTGAAAACACCTTATGCTACAATTAGAGGTGAGAAACTCTTAAGTAAACATACTTCGGACATGGAGGACTTCGGATTCCATGATGGCCAACAAATCAGTTAGGTCGCATAGCTTTTTGCATAATTATCCTAGCCATGAAACATTCTCCTCCCCTCGTATGGAAGGGGTTGGCTCTATTGGAGGTGGGTTGGGGAACAAGTGACACTCCGAGGTGTACACCCGGTGGCGGAGAGTGGGCAACCCCTTGTAGCAAAATGTAGATAATCAGAACTCTATGTAGATAATGCCCTTTAACTCTTTTAAAAAATTAATGAGGGTATAACCGTATTCTACATAAAAACTGAAGTGAGCATCATAGTTAGGGTTGCCACCCAGTTAAAACAAAAATCACTAGATTTTAGTGATTGTTTGATTTATTTTGTGATTTTCTCTAATAAACCAGTGATTTATGTGCTGATTTAGTGATTGTCTTGCCTAGACAGCATAAAAATTACTATAAATAGTGATTAATCCCTAGGAGTGGCAACTCTGACCAAGGTCGTGTCCAGGGGAGCTAGGGGCTTGACCCCCCCCCCCCCACCCCCGAAATATTTATCTGACTCGTAAAAAACGTAACAAAAATGAATATAAACAAATTTTTGATTCGTTTAAAGTTTTTTGCCCCCCCCCACACACAAAAAAAATTCTTAAGTGAACCCCTCTCTCTCCCATAGTAGCTAACTCACTGATGTGCCCAAGCCGCCTGAAAACCAACACAGTCTTGCGCCTGAAAACCAACACAGTTTTGCACGCTCCTCCTTTACCTTCAATCGATTTTTTTTTTTTTTTTTTTATATAAATAAATTAGGGTTAAGAAAAAGAAAAAGAAATTACAAGTGACTATTTTCTGGTGGTCCAGGACTTTAAAAGTGACAAATTCTTAATACTCTCCTTAACTTATTTTGTCTAGTCGGTTTTGTTTATGTGCCAGGGCATGTACGTGCTAGTCTTATAATAGGCATTTAATTTTGCATATATGTACTAAGTCGTATTGATAAAATATGTTTTATAAGATGTTGATTAAAGTTTCGTTTATCTCTTAAACCTGATTGTTAGTTTATTGTTATAGTTGGTTAACTATATTTAGCCAAAACACTAAAGAAATAATCAAATCGATCGACCCAAAACGTTTGTGAAAGAAGAATTTTAATGTAAGATGACTTACACAAATCGAAAAACAAATTGTTTTTCTTTAAATGTGGCGAAATAAGTTTAGCAGCAATATTATACCAGTACATACTTAATTCCTCAGATAATCTAAAATTACCCGAAATTTATTTATGTTTCTTCCTTCTAACGTTTCCAGTGATTTTTAAAAATTTTTCTTAATAGTTTTAAAGCTGTATTACCAGGGCAAAGTCAGATTTATCTTCCTGTCTAAACTTTATTCCAGCAAGCATAAAAGGGTATTTTTGGTTGATGAAACAGATGAAGGAATAACTTAGATAACGGTACTTCGGACGGAAATTGTAATTATTTTGGGGTGTATCGTTATGTATCGTAATTATTTTTGGGTGTATCGTAATGATTTTGGGGTGTATTTGGGGTGCCTCAACACCTCGCCTTCTTCCCACTCCTATTTTTTTTTTTCAAATGGCGTCCTTTGGCTATTGGCGCATGCCTGAAAATAAATCTTCAAGAGCATATTTTCCTGTAACTTTTTAAGGTAAGATTGTATTAGTGCGATTTTTTTAAATTTTTGCATGACGTTGCAATTTTGAGCATTGAAATGTGCGTTGTTCTTTTTGGTACTATGAATTTTGCTTACTAGTTTGACAAATTTGCTTATCTATTTTATGAAACGAGTAATAATTGCATATATGTATATGTGTGTATATGTTAAATATCCGAAATCTAGTTAATGTCGACATTCACCGGTGAATGTTCGAAATTCCTTTTTCTCTGCTTCGATTCAATTAGCTTCGCGAGTCAGCTTTTTCAGTCTTACCTAACCTATGATGATAAAAGTTAACGTTAGGTTAGATTATGTTAGTTTAGATTAGGTTAGGTTAAATTTGGTTCTAAATATCAGAATGGGTTAAAAACCTAACTTAAGCTAACCTAAACCAACCTAACCCCGTCTAACCAAACCGAATCTAACCTAACCTCCCATCATCAAACTTTGAATTAAATTGCAAAATTGACTGACAACGGTGAATGTCGATATTAACCAATTTGCGGACATTCACCGTAACATATATATGGATAAAATTAATTTTCACTCGAAAACGGCACTATAGTTTTTTTTTTAGAAATTAGCATACTACCAGTTTCGGTCACGATTTTGGGAAAATTTGTTTTTATCTCCCAGTCCCTTATTATTTTTCATAGATCATTTGCTCACAGAAACTAGAAACCCCTGAATTCAAATAAATAGAATAGATGGCATTAAGAACATATATATAGATGGCATTTTTTACATGTTGATTCCTGTTTTTGGCTCTAGCCGAGCTGTAATGGTTCGTTTACATATTGCGGAAATTCATGCGGATTTAGCAATCCCTGTGGAAATTCTGTCCATTTTCATGCTAGAAAAAATTTCTAGTTTTCCGCAACATTTTGGTCAAATCAGGACGGAATCTTGGCAAGGTATTTAAATGAATAAAACCATGAGTATGGATTATCAAAAACTACACGATCTTGTAACTTTGGTTCAAGGCTACCCTAGCTTGTATGATCCTGAGCACCCAGGCTATAAGAAAACTAAGAAAAACGGTGTCATTTGGCTCTACTGCTCAACAGCTTTCAGAAGCAGGGTAAGAACATAATACCCTTCTTGATGTTTTGATGATAGCTACAGTGGATATCCACCATATGGCTACCAAAAAGACCTTTCACCCCTTTTACTCTAGGTCAAGCTGTTGCAATAATTTGAAATCTTTGCCTTAAAACGCAGCGTTATTTTAGCCATAGTTTGAACAGAAACGGACGGATTTTCGCAAGGATTTCCGCAATGTGTAAACGAACCGTAAGGGTACAATATTGTGTCTTGTTGTAAGGTTAGGAGTTTTATTGTACTAATTTGCAAGATAGGAACACCCAAACAGTGAAGAGGACCCTCCCCCTTTTCTCCTTACTAGTCTCACTGTGTGCTGACGCAATGTATTAAAAAACTATCTATGTTGGTTGTAACAAAAAAGAAAAGTTGTTTAGTGGTCTAAGGTTGAGAGTTTTGTATAGGTAAAAGTAGCTCGTCGCAACCTCAGTCGCACTGATTATCTTCGGCTTTCCTCTACAAAAATCCAGTAGGCTATCAACACAAAAATTTGAGTTTGACATGAGGATGGATGTTATTTGATGTGTTCACGATTATCCCAATGATACACTCATTGTCTTTCCATTATTTCCGGGATGCGGTAACTAGAAACCCCTGAATTCAAATACATGGAATAGATGGCATTGAGATGGAGGAATTCAGTCACCTGGATTTTTTGGATAAATGATATTTGCAATCAGATGCCATAACGAAAACAACTGGTTTCTTGTGCTCGTAAGAGACTGGGTTAATCAAATTTTTTGCAGCGATTGCTTAATCAATTATCCACTTTGCTTAAAGCTTAAAGTCGTTTTGTGACAAAGATTAAAAAATGTTTTTTTTTCCGGCGAAACTCAGTCCCCCGGTACTTATTTTAAAGGTATATTACCACGGCAAGATCAGGTTTATCTTTCAATGGGAAGGAACTGTTTCCCCTTCCTAATAATAAAAAAAAATGCTAGCAGTAATTTTGCCAAAATAATTTTTCCGCAATCTAACATAAGTAATTTTGCGATCTAACGGATGATTGTTTTTGATATTCTCTAACTATTCAAAGCGTTGTGAAAATTCTTGATTTTTAGCTCAGAATTGTACAAACTTAATGAATAAAAATGAAATTGACAATTTTTTTCCATTCTACAAATAACTGACGACTACTCCAACGGTTCACAGTTTTCTATGATATTTTTATGCTCGTTTGTAGTCTGAAATGCTTGTTTCAAACCGTTTTTTTTTTACATATGGTCTACTTTTCAAATTTCCCGCCAAGAGGTATGTTTCAGCGTATTGTGTTTAATGATTTTAATTAGTTAGTAATTCTGCTTCCCCAAGCTAACAGAAAATTATTAAAAACGATTAGGATAACACAAATAGGGCTAATGTATCCGTGATTTATGGGAACAGGCTTAACTGTGAATGTTGCATCCTGAACATAAGAAAATCAAAAAAATTTTAATTCATTTATTATTTTTACTCTCCTAAGTTAAAGAGCTTTTGCTTATTTTTATAACTTCTAGCCGGAGCACAAATTGCTATGGGACGGAGGTGTAGCTGTCCCCTTTAAACCTTTTATGTTCCTCTATACCTAATTTTGCCCTCAAATTTATACTACCCCCTCCAACAATTTGAAACATAATCAATATTTATGATTAAATTTATGATGATTTTTATATTATTAATAAAAACAAATAAAAAATTTATTGAAAGAAGTTAACGCAAGCAGAAATACAGTCATAAGTCATTTGAAACGAATAGAGGTTACTTTGGATGAATAAATAAAATCTAAAACGAACCAGAAACTATAATGGGTAGCTCAATAAACCTAAAACCGAACCGAAATTACTTCAAATAAGATTGGAGCTGCAGGTCCCTGGGAACCCATTGCAAAAAAAGAAAAGCATAAATTTCTGCAAAAATTATACATCTACATACACAAAAGGAAGTTTTCACCACTGCAAATTTCTCGCCCTTGCGGAAAATCCCCCCTGAGTATTGATAACGTTTGTATTTTTAAATTGAAAATATTTGAAAGATTCCCCACATGAACAATGCTCCCCACGGAAAATGCCCCCTCCTCCGACAATTCCCTTTCATTGAGGAATCGAGTCCACAAATCGGGAGACCCGATAGTGCATTGAATCGATAAATATTAACAACGATTTTTGCAAAAGCTAGGATTTCAACAATAACCGAGAGTTAATCTCAGACTGAAATGAAGTTGTTCTTTACCCATATTCATATGGGTTACCTAATTGATTTATTTTAATTAATTTTGTAAAGAGTCAGAAAAAGATATGGAGTCAAATTCATTTTAAAGTGGAAAGTTCCTCCCCCTACGGAATTCCCCCGACAAATTTCCACCTCCCCCTTGGAAAATTCCCCGATTTGGAAATGGTAAAAAAACGAAAAAACAGACCAAATCTTGAACCGGCACAAACACAGGCTTAGCAAGCGCAAAATTGAGCTACGTCCAACCTCGGGAAAAAAAAAATTAAGGTGACGGATTTCATTATCGCATTGCTAAACTGAGCTGATTCCTAGCTCAATGCTAAACAAACTGCGGACGAAACGTAGGTACAGAAACGAATTAAGTCTTGACTTTGTGAAAAAATAGGCTAAGCCTAAGCGGGTTAAGTTCCGACCCAAAGGAAATGCAAGCTAATTCCTGACTCTGTGTAAAAGCAAGCCGCAAAAAGTAGCTACATTGCCCCCCCCCCTCCTACTTTCAAGCTTTAAGCAGAAATCTATGCAGTTTGGAAGACCATTTAAATCAGAAACATTTGATGATTTTTAATTTATATGATTGAAGGTACAAAGTAGATCCATGGTCCCTTTAAAACACCACCCTCCCTCCACTTACTGCCAACTATTTAGCAGAGTGGTTAGTATTTGCACCTTTTTGAACTGAAACCATGGAAGGATTTTAATCTGAGGGCTCTGGGGGCACAATGTCGGCTAGCGCCCCTTCATGTATCATTCTGCATCGCCAACTTTTCAGCTGAGTTTTAGGCAGTTTTACACTGATCGACTTGAAAATTGTATTCTGAGCAGTTGGGGCCAATGCGAAATACCACTTTTAAAAAATTAAGCAGTTTTTCTCTTTTAAAAAAATTTAATTTAAAAAATTAAGCAGTTTATGCTTTTATACGCATAGATACCGATGAGAAAAATGGAAACCTAATCGGTGTGGCATTATAAGAAGTTTTTTTTTTATTAGCCTCATGCTAAGCTCAGACGCGTAAGATTAAAAAAAAATCCCGGTACTTGTGTATTATAGGTCACTCAAGCTTACGCTGTCTAAAACTCGAGAACAAACCTGTTTTCTCGTTAGCTTTCTTTCAGCTTAGTAAGAGACAAGACAAAGACAAGTGACAGAAAAGATGGGAAATATATAATTTGGGCTGATATTAATATATAAGACTCCCTTCATTAGAAAGAACACATGTAGTTAATATAAAATGATACGTGTAACATGGATACTGAAAGGGTGAAATCTTCCCTGGTATTGCGGAATCGGTAATTTTGAAGTAAAACTGAATAATTTATGATAAAAGTCAGAATATAATTTGTACTTTACTGAAAAAAATGATTTTAAATGTTTCAATTTTATATCTTTGAGAAATCAAAAATTAATTAAGATTTTAAGGAATAAATATCAGCATATGTATATTAAACTGACAATGCACATTTTTTCTGTAAATTCATTTGATTTTTTTTCAATAAAGATCAAATTATATTCTGGATTTTAGAAAGCATGGGGTTTAGAACCTTACTCATATTAATTTCTGCTCATTTTGAGTTTGACTCTGTTATTTATTTTAATTTCTGTTTATTTTTGGTTTCATTTATTTATTGATACTGATTTGTGGTAGTTGTATGCTTGGTAGATTATTTGATTATATTTTGTTCATTTTTGGTTGAATGGAGTTCTTTACTTTTTTTTGAAAACTTATTTTGTGGAAACAGTTATTTTAAGTTTTAAGTTATAGTTTAGTTAATTTATAATAAATGTTAAGATTCGAAATGTAATTAAAACATATTAATAATGAGTAAACAGGATTTCTAAAATACAAATTATACAATTAAAAAAATAATACCACATGTGATTCTTGCATCATACATTTTATAGGATTTGTTTTCTTCTGGGTTTCATTGAAATTCCTGCTGTGGCTTCTCTTCTAACCGCAGATTTCGTTTTGCATCATTTTTGTTTACGATTTGATGTCATCCTGGCTTTCGCTTGTCTTCTAATCACAGATTTATTCATTTCAATAAACACATCCAGTCGAAATTTGAAAATAGCCATCTTGTTCCACGTATTTGAAAGATCCAGAATAGCTCTGAGAAGGGCCGTTTGATAGTCTAGAGTAACCTATTATAGAAATTACTTTGTAGTGAAAACCACTTTGAATGACAAACATGCCGTTTTTTAGGAAATCTTTTTCTTGTATCATCCAGTCATTTTCATTCTTGATCACTATTGCCTTATTGATTAAGCTTGGCCCAATTTCGCATGTGGCTATTTAGAATTGTGGCCAATCTTAGGGTATCATTTTCAATTACTTTCCCGGAAGTCTTAGGGAAACTATTCAAGTTTTGGCGTTTTATTTCGCAGATAAAGTAATTCGTTTGAATAAAACTGACGTCAACAGAAAAAGTGAAGTTTGTTTTTCCGATTAACTGGAGAAGAATTCATGGGTTTCCCCTCTAGTTATGACGTCACTCATCATTGTCTTTGCAAAAATCCTGTTTTGTTTAATAAAATCCAGTGATTTTATTTTTTTTTTTTTTTTTTTTTTTTTTTACAAGACTCTAGATACATCAATTTTTTTAATGAGTCCTTAGATAGATCTCTATTATGTTTCTGGGCCCCGTTAGCAGCAAAAAGACGGAAAAAAGCATACCGTGGCTTAGCCTTTGCAAGGTTTCAGCTACTGCTATGAACATGATGTGATTGATAATATCTTATTCAATAATAGTTGCCGTAGTACAATGGTAACGAAACAATCCCTTAGACATAAAGGGTTCGATTTTAAGCCTTTCTGCGGTAGTGATACTAATAAAAACAATTGGAAACGGCTTCTTAGTTCGGAAACGGAGTACCTAGTTGGAAACGAAATATGGAGACTAAGAAAATGGAGTACAATTTTTTGAAACGAATTGAAAACGCAGTGTCACCACCACGTTTTTCAAGCCTATTTGCAAATTTGAGTTTTGTTCATCAGCTTAAAAACTGATTGTTCTTGAAATCTGCTTTGTCTTCTAACCGAAAATTTCCTTGTGCAATATTTTCCTTTCCTATTCACTCTGATGTTTCCTATTTCTTGTTCCATGCCTTTTTCTTTAGCTGTTCAGAGCAGTTTGTCATATTGTGTAATTTTACATCTGTCACGGATACTACAAATGATCCAACCACTGCTTGGGAGAAAATAACGTAGTTTTTGCTCTTGAAATTTATATGAATATGACGACACTCGTATGATTTTTATTTTTTTTTAAATTAGGGATCTAAACAACGTTTCTCAAACTTTGACCTGTCTAAATATATTTTTTTCAGGCTAGAACATCTACGGGTACCAAATTAAAAAAAAAATCTGGATCTATTCTCATGAAAAAATACTTACACACACAGTTGCTCGTTTAAAGAGAGAGAGAGTAGATATAGGCCAAATAAGCTAGTTTTTACTCTTGTCGACGTAGCATAAGAAAAAAGATTGTAAAAGTGATTTATAATAATTGCTTAAAATTCAAAATGTAATTAAAACATATTAATAATGAGTAAAGAGGATTTCTAAAATATAAATTATACAATAAAAAATTAATACCACATATGATTCTTGCATCATACATTTTATAGGATTCGTTTTCTCCTGGGTTTTCATTGAAATTCCTGCTGTGGCTTCTCTTGTAACCGCAGATTTCGTTTTGAATCATTTTTGTTTAAGATTTGATGTCATCCTCGCTTTTGCTAGAGTAATCTATTATAGAAATTACTTTGCAGTGCAAACTACTTTGAATGACATCACAAGCATGCCTTTTCTTAGGATTAATTAAAAAAAAATCTGTCCACAAAATAAGTTTTTATAAAAAAAGGAAAGAACTCCATTACACCAAAAATGGACAAAAATTTAATCAGTTAATCTACCAAGCATACAACTATCACAAATCAGTATCAATAAATAAATGAAACCCGAAAAAAACAGAAATTAATATAAATAACAGAGTCAAACTCAAAACGAGCAGAAATTAATATGAGTAGGGTTCTAAGCCCCATGCTTTCTAAAAGCCAGAATATAATTTGTGCTTTGATGAAAAAAATTCAAATAGATTTACTGAAAAAATGTGAATTGTCGGTTTAATATACATACGCTGATATTTAATCCTTAAAATCTTAAATTAATTTTTGATTTCTTAAAGTTATAAAAGTGAAAACATTTAAAAGACTTTTTTTCGGTAAAGTACAAATTATATTCTGGCTTTTAGAAAGCATGGGGTTTAGAACCCTACTCATTTTAATTTCTGCTCGTTTTGAGTTTGACTCTGTTATTTATTTAATTTCTGTTTGTTTTGGGTTTCATTTATTTATTGATACTGATTTGTGGCAGTTGTATGCTTGGTAGATTATTTGATTCTATTTTTGTTCATTTTTGGTTTAATGGAGTTCTTTACTTTTTTTGAAAAACTTATTTTGTGGAAAAAGTTTTTTTAAACTAATTTAAGTATAAAGTGTCGGGCTTTGATTCCCTTTTTTGAAGATTCAATTTTATTTGGAAAGTAAACTCAACTAAATTCGAAGTAGGCTAAAACGTAAACTCTGAGACAAGTAAAACTTATCTTGAAGCAGTATTTGGCAAAATCTAAACTCAAGTGTAAATACTGAGGGTTGACTAAGGAACGGTAACCCCTTCATATTTTTGATAACTCTTAATATAGTATAAAAAAAGAATAAAAGCTAAATTAAAAAAAGAAGTATTTTTATACATGAAAGCTAAGAGCAATCCTAAAGTTTTAAATCAGCAGAAATTAATCTCTGTATGAGGGGAGCTGTCCCTTTAGCTTGACTATTTGAAAAAAAAATCGAGAAAGAATGCTCTAACATAAGCTTTTTTTTCCAAGGTCCCAAAATTGAAGACCTTATTGATGCTTATATGCTTCAAGCAATATAATCCTTATTTCAGATATATTGAAAGACAATCTTCAAAGAAAAATGTGTTGTTGTTTTTTTCACTTCGGTTCACCGCGTTTTTTTTTTCGAAATTAAATATAAAAAACACATTTTTCAACTGAAAGTAAGGAGCAACATTAAAACTTGAGTTGAACAGAATTATTCCGTATATGAGGGGACTGCTCTTTCCTCAACCCTGGCCCTTTACGCTAAAGTCCTAAAACATTTTTAAAATTACTTCTTATTCAAATCCAAGGGCCCTTGTGTGTGAGCAGTCTTAAAGGATTGTGACAAAAAGTCAAAATTTAGGTTAAAAAACCAGGGTGAGGAAGGGACAGCCCCCCTAAGACACATAATAATTTCTGTTTGTTTAAAGAAGTTTTATTGTTACTTTTACTTTCAGTTTTTTTTCCAAGGTCCCAAAAATTGAATGTCTTGTTGATGCTTATATGCTTTAAGCAAAATAATCTTTATTTCAGATATGTTGAAAGGAATCTTTAGAGAAAAATGTGTTTTTTTTTCATTTTCGGTTCACGCGTTTTTTTTCAAAATCAAATATAAAAAAACAAGTTTTTATTCTGAAAGTAAGGAGCAACATTAAAAAATGAGTCGAACAGAAAATATTCCGTATATGAGGGGACTTCTCCACTTTCAACCCTGGCCCTTTACGCTAAAGTCTTCAAGTTTTTTTTTTAATTACTTCTCATTCAAATCCATGGGCCCTTGTGTGTGAGCAGTCTTAAAGGATTGTGACAAAAAGTCAAAATACAGTTGAAAAACCTTGTTTTTTCTTAATTTAATTTCTTACCGTTTTCAAACAGTGCTAGGAAATCCTCTTTTCTTCCTCCCCCGTGTAAAATTTCCCCTGAAAACTTCCCCAGGAAGTTTTCCTCTCCATGGAAATTTCTCCCAGTGGAAATCCCCCCCCCCCCCCGCAGAAGATTTCCCCCAAGAAATTACCGAATACTTCCCATAAAAAATATTGTACGTGAATAATGGGAATGCTGCGTAGCTTACAGCCCTACCCCCAGGGACTAAGGGGGGCTATGTCATCCTCAAAGGTACAGTTATTATACCTTTCAACTATGCTGAATCAAATGGTTATCTCAAAATTTTCATTAGATGTCTTTGGGGTAAAAAGGAGCATGGGAGGAGGGGATAATGGCCCTCCAATCCTTTTGATCACTTACAAAGGGGACTGGAACTTCTGATTTTTGTTCGCATGAGCTCTCTTCGATCTTCTAGGACCATTGGCTCCATACGATCACCCGTGGAAAAAAAAACGATAAATTTCTACTTTAGCTACTTTAGGTTATCTTAGAAAGGGGTTAGGTTAGGAAAATGAAACTTTCAGGGATGGGTCTACAGGCTAAAGTATGTCCTGGGAAGGTATTTTGAAGTACCTACCTCCACTCCTTCTTCCTCTAGAGGGTCCTGACCTTTGATGACCTTTAAAAATCCATGTGTTATAAAAGTGAAACCTTTTCAAAATATATCTTCTGCTTAAATAAAAAACAACAAAATTGTTTTCAGCTTCCCAACTTTGCTCAATCCCTATTTATAAGGTTTTAAAGATATACAAATGCATTTCCTAAATTAAAGAAAAATAACATAGATATGGCTTAAAATACTACTCAAATAACAGGAATTGCATTTTCAGAACTAAAGCCAGAGAAAAAGAAACTGATAACTAAAAATTAAGGTAAAATGTTTTTCTGTCAAAATTTCAATAGGTACAAGACCTGTCATGTAAGCAAATTTCAGGACCCTCTAAAGGGAGAAGGAGTGGAGGTAGGTACTTCAAAATACCTTCCCAGGATATTCTTTTGCCTGTAGATCCATCCCTGAAAGTTTCATTTTTCTAACCTAACCCCTTTCCAAGATAGCCAAAGGTAGCTAAAGCAGAATTTTACCAAAAAAAAAAACAAACAAATAAACACCCATCCGTGATCTTTCTTCTGGCAAAAAAAAAAAAAAAAAATCTAAATTCCACATTTTTGTAGATAGGAGCTTCAACCATCTACAGTAGGGTTCGCTAAAAGGCTGAATATGATGGTGTGAGTTTCAGTAATATCTCTGTTTTTTAAGGGCTTTTACCCAAGGCCCTGTCCAGGGGTGGGGGGGCTAGGGGGTTTGATTCCCCCCCGAAATGTTCGTCTGACTCTTAAAAACGTGACTCTTACTCGTAATAAGCGGTTTTTTTTTTTTTTTTTTTTTGTCTAAGGTCCCAAAATTGAAGGCCTTATTGATGCTTATATGCTTTAAGCAATATAATCTTTATTTAATATATGTTGAAAGGCAATCTTTGACGAAAATGTTTTTTTTTTTTTCAGTTCGGTTCACCGCGTTTCTCTTTAAGATTAAATATAAAAAAAAAATAAGTTTTTCAACTGAAAGTAAGGAGCAACATTAAAACTTAAGCCGAGCAGAAACTATTCCGTATATGAGGGGGACTGCTCCTCCCTTGACCTTGGCCATTTACGCTAAAGTCTTAAAGTATTGTTTTTTTATTGCTTCTTATTCAAATCCAAGGGTCCTTGTGTATGAACAGTCTTTCTTAAAGGATTGTGACAAAAAATCAAATTTAGGCTAAAAAGCCAGGGCTGAGGAAGGGACAGCCCTCCTCATGCACAGACTAATTTCTGTTTGTTTAAAGTTTTAATTTTACTCCTTACTTTCAGTTAAAAAAAACTTTTTTCTTCTTAATTTAATTTCTGACCGTTTTTCAAATAGTTCTAAGAAATCCCCTTTCCTTCCTCCCCCGTGTAAGACTCCCCTGAAAAAACTTCCCCCAGAATTTTCTCTCCGCGGAAATCCCTCCCGGTGGGAAATCTCCCCTCCCGCAGAAGATTTCCCCCAAGAGATTACCGTAGTATTTCCCATAGTATTTGGTATACTATAGTATTTCCCATAGTAATTACCGTAGTATTTCCTATGTCATCCCCAAAGGTACAGTTATTAGACCTTTCAACTATGCTGAATCAAATGGTTATCTCAAAATTTTGATCAGATATGTTTGGGGTAAAAAGGGGCATGGGAGGGGGGCTATTGGCCCTCCAATCCTTTTGATCACTGACAAGGGCACTGGAACTTATTATTTTCGTTCGAATGAGCTATCTTCCAATCTTCTAGGACCATTGGTTCCATACGATCACCCGTGGAAAAAAACAAACAAACAAATAAACACCCATCCGTGATCTTTCTTCTGACCAAAAAATACAAAATTCCACATGTTTGTAGATAGGAGTTTCAACCATTAACAGTAGGGTTTGGTAAAATGCTGAATATGATGGTGTGATTTTCAATAATATCTCTTTATTTTCTTAGGGCTTCTACAAAAGGCTGTATCCAGGGGGAGTACGGGTTTTTACCCTCCTCCCCCGAAATGTTTGTCTGACTCGTAAAAACGTAACAAAAATGGATATAAACAAATTTTTAAGCGTTTTTTTTTTATTTTTTTTGTGTACCCCCCCCCCCCCCTCAAAAAAAAGCAGCCTTGTGTAAAACACACCCCCCCCCCCCCCGAAAGAAAATCCTGGACACGGCCCTGCTTTTACCCCATTTTTCGAAAATCAGGCAAATTATCTAATTCTCATGGGTTTAGATGGGTTTAAACCTAATGGATTTTGCATATTTAGAATCAGAATAAAAACCCGATTCTTTTGATACATCTATCGTCATCAGAATTCCTTTTTTGAGTTTCGGTTACTATTGGGCTGCCTTACAGTTCCTTACCACGGACTGTGGGGAAACAGTTTGAAAACAAACTTAAGATTTATCGCATAAACTTCTTATACAAAATCCTTCTCTCTTCTAAGTTGCTAAAAGCTAGGAGGGGTCAGATACTTTTTTTTTAATTGGACAGGATTCGCCTGTTTCAAAAAAAAAAAAAAAAAAAAAAAAAAAAAAAAAAAAAAAAAAAAAAAAATGGAGACCAAATCAGACACATAAGCAGTGCGACCTCTGAAAATATATCTCCCAAAATTCCTGAGAGTTAAACAATTTCTCCTATAATCTTCATGTGTTCTATATAATTCACTTCTTATTGGCGCTGTTGTCGAAATTGTACCTCATTCCTCCCAGTGGCGGTTCTGGCCTCTCTTATGCTCAGGGCAAAATTTTGATTTTAGCCCCCCCCCTCCCTGTCTTCTGAAAATTTTCAAGCGAAATTTTAACAAAATCTCCATTTATTTAAATCTAATTTCTTACTTTATCTTCTGATAAACTATTAATTATTGACATCTTTTAAAATACGAAAAAGTTCGCATACAAATTATAAGAAAAAGCAATAAAATTACTTAAATTTGGTTCTTAAAGGAATGGCAATGGAGTGTGTATAAAAATGAAAAATTTCAAATTTAATTTGTTTATACTAACTGGCAACTGCGCCCTCCACTTTGTCGTAATAAAAATAGAATTTCAAAATTATAAATGGTTATAACAGTTCACTGGCGGTTCTGGCTTCGCTTGTGCCCGGGGCAAAATCTAGATTAGCGCTCCCCTCTTATCTCCCACAAAATTTTCTGGCCGAACTTTAACGAAATTATTTTCAATTTATTAATAAATTATGTTTTAGATATTTTAGTTCATTATTTTAACCGCTTAACTATTATTGACTATTTTAATTTTTATTATTTAATTATTCTCATTTTATTGATTAATTAATAATTTATTAAATATTTTAATCTATTAACTACGTCTTCTACTTTATCTTAAAAAAAGAAGTAAAAATTACAAAATGATTATAACTCTTAGATTGTATATTTGAACTTTTGCACCACTAAAGTCTCCGCGCTCGGGGCAAGTGTCACCTCTGTCCCCTCCTAAAGCCGCCTCTGTGAGAATTATTTTTTTTTAAATTTACTCCTAAAATTTCTGCACCTGGAGAAAACGCCCCCTCCGTATCCCCTAAAACCGCCACTGCTTCCTCCTCCCCTCAAAGAAAATTGTGTTCATTCATGAATTTGCGCTTTTTTACGCATTAAATTTTTTATCAACATTATCCAGAAGAGATATTTCCATGGACCATATAGGGAATTACCTCCCTATCAACACTGCTCCAGCATACGGATATGGGTACTGGATATGGGTACGGATATGGTAGTTTTCATTGCGTTTACGATATTTAAACTGTTGTTTTTCTGGTGCTTAGGGGGGGGGGGAAAGGTAGCTAGGTTTGGTTACGTATTTAATATATGCTATGCTTTATCCCCCACCCCCTAATGTGCAAATATATAGCCCAAATATGTTTCTAAACTATTATATATTCATCCTATTTTATTTAATTAGCATTAACGAAACTTGACTTTTTAGAAGTGACCATATAACGCACCAGTACCCGTATATGTTTAACAATATTCTAGACATAGTTTGTTTAACAATTTTCCAAGAAAGCACGGATTACATTTTCGTTTGTATCATTCAACCGAAATTGTCTGAAATAAAGTCAGTCTATTTGCATTGTTTGCAATAATCTGTAATGTTTGGAATAATCTGCAACAATAATGTAACGAATAGACTGAACATTTCATTCAATTGAAATAGCCTAAGTAAAATACACCTAGGAGCGTGCGACAGTGGCGGGTGACTCATCACTGAGTTCATTGCCCTTGGCTGTTAGTACGTAGTAGATTACAGTTGATGGAAGGTGACATATATAATTGAATTATATAAAACTATATATGTTTTTTCAAGTAAGTTATTAACTTTTCGGAAAATTTTTGGATATTCTATTTTGTGGGGAATTATTAGGGTACTTAACAAGAATTCGGCAGCACACGAGAAGTGAAGTTTCGTTAATGCTAATGAAATAAAACAAAATAGGATGAACATATAATAGTTCAAAAACAGATTTGGGCTATAAATTTGCACATTAGGGGGGTGGGGGTAAAGCAGAGCTTATATTTAATACATAACCTAACCTAGGTGGCTTTTTTTGGTACTGTTCTATTAGCTGGGAGACACGCGAGAAGTCAAGTTTGGTTAATGCTAATGAAATAAAACAAAATAGGATAAAAATATAATAGTTTAGAAACAAATTTCGGCTATATATTTGCACATCAGAGGGGGAGGGGAAAGCATAGCATATATTAAATACGTAACCTAACCTAGGTACCTTCCCCCCCTAAAACCCAGAAAAACTAAAGTTTAAACATTTGTCATGGAGTGAGCAATAGCCTACCTTACAAGGCAGAGAAAAACTTCTTCATAAAGCATCTTTGAGTTTTCGATGCGGGCTTTCTCGCGTGACTACCCGATTCTTGACAGTAACCATTATTAGTAAAATGTATGTTGCCAGAAAAAAAATCAAATAAAAAAAATATTTCAATGCTGTTTTTAATACATAAATAGTCCTTGCCTTTTAGGGTAGTTTGACCCATATATTATTTGGTTTTTAAAACCGTTTAAAGAAGAAAAAGTTGTTTCCCTTCCTGGGCCCCATATTCAGGCAAACCCATTTTTGTGCATTGCTTTATTTTGCCCCCAACCCCGGTAATGTGCAAATATATAGCCCAAATTAAATATTTTCAATGCATTCCGCCACTCGTAATTTGTTTTTCCAGTTTTTGTTTCGTTACAGTTGATTCAATTTACAGCTACACGGGTTGAAACAAGACGCACTGGTAGAGTAGATATGAAATACATAATTAATTTGGGCTATATATTTGCAGATCAGGGGAGGGGGCTTGGGGGTAAAGTATAGCAGGGATGCATGCAAAACTTGTTAACTATGATTATTCTGTATATTATGAAGTAAGAATTGTTTTCTTAAGACAGGAACTTTATAATTTGGGCTATATATTTGTACATTGGGGGAGGGGGTAAGGTATAGTGAGGTTGCATTAAAAATGTGTTAACTATAAATATTCTTCATATTATGAAGTAAGAGCTGTTTTCTTAACATGTTTCCTTCTCTCCAGTTGGTTCTCTAGGCAAATACCGCAGAGTATACATGCCTGAATTTACTTTGAAGTTTTTTTCCCATTACTTAGATATATAGAGTGCGAACATATCACTCGATGCGTCTTTTTATGCTATTTCCTTGTGTACTAATCTCTTCCTTTGTAAATTTAATTTTGAGCCCTGAAAGGGGTAAGTATGCAGTAGTTGGCCATTTCAGAAGGAACTATCCTAAATAAATATAAGTAGTACCATTAAATTCCTTTTTTTGTGTTATTGGTACTTGTGCATTATACGGGCCCGCCGCTATATGCTGTATAAGGAAACCAGACACGAAACCCGACAAATGGATATTTGGAATAGAGAAATGGAATGCAAAGCGTGGTTTTCATTGCGTGGCATTCATCTAAACTGTTATATATTCATCTATTTTTTTTTATCATTTTTGTTTTCATCTATATTTTTTCTATTAGCATTAACCAAACTTAACTTCTTTTGTGGACCTGTATAATGCACAAGTACCGTGTTATTTTCAAAGATTATAGTCACTTTTCTGACAATCCACAACCCCCCCCCCCCCTCCCGCCCTCTGATTTCTCTAACAGCTAAACCTAGTGATGTGTCATAGGATATTTGTTCAAACGGGTTTCTACAATGTCGACTTGATGAACTTTTTCACCTGTAAATCGCACTGGAATCAGGAAAACAACACTATTTAAAATATTTTTGAAAAGTTGATAACAATAGAAGGAAACCTGACCATCTGATTAATATTAACATCCCGTATGTTATTAAATAAGAACTTCATTTTTTTGTGTGTGTTTTTTTTTAGTAATTTATGTATTCCTAGGGCTTTATCTGGGACAGTGCCGTAATTTCGTCAAAATCCTGATGGGGGGAGGGGGGAAAAGTTGGAGCAATTTTCCCAAATCAAGGGAAAATGACTGTGAAAACTGAAAAATGAATCAACCATTACCATAAAGGCAAAGATATACTAAAGAAAACTGCCCTATTTCTCTGGATACTTAAATTATGCAGGCTTATCTTAATTTTGACAAGGTTTTTTTCCATAAATTATGTTTCATTTGGGGGGAGGGCAAACTGAGGTCGGGGGTGGGGGATAGGGGGTGGGGCAAACTTGGGTATAAAGGGGGCAGTTGCCCCACAGCATATTACGCCCCTGATTTGGGACCATGTGGGGACAAGGTTGGGGTGCGTGCGTCCATTATCAGAGAAGGGACCATGATATTTGAAAATAGCATAGAATAAGGAACTCAGTGGTAGTCGGGGGCGTCCTGAGGCTCATTTTATTGGGGGGGGCGATCTTCGTAAATTTTATCGAATCGCTACCTGATTTATGCCGAATTTTCTGCAGAAATCAAGAATTTTGCTTAATTTCGGCCGATTTTGCAAAATTTCTACCGAATGCCAAAAAAGTTGGCGGGGGCCCTCCCCCCCATCGGGACACCCCTGGTGGTAGTACACATATTTGTTTGGCATGTATCCTTCCGAAGTGGCCAACTATTTACCCTTAAAGGGACCGTTAAAGTTTCTCCTTGTTTTTTAATGCTTGCCAATAGAAAACGGCTACCAAAATTCTGGAAACTACTTGAAAACAGTCATAAATACTTACTTCACATAAATAAAAAAAAGTAGGGGCGTCGTTTGGGGGTGGCAAGAGGGGGCAGTTGCCACCCCCCACCCAATAATGTGGAGAACAAAATATTATGCATCCCATGCCTTTTGACAATCCAGATATGGACCCCTCTTGCTCCCCCCCAATAAAAATGCTGGAGATTCATCCCTGAACAAAAGGGCATCGCTTTATTAGCCCCTTCCCCTCTTTGATGGATAAATAAATATAAAGCCCACTATGCGTATTCATACTATTTCGTTGAATAGCGTGTCTCTTTTCTTCCCATTGATTGATAAGTATTTATCTTAAAGCATTAAAGAGGAAGAAGTTGTACTATTGAAAAATATAGTTCGAGTCCATAAAGTGGACTGTATATTCATCCATCAATGAAAGAGGGGTTAAGTTGATTTAATACACTTTTAGAAATTAGATAAGGAAGTGTTAAGATTTTTTAAAAGTAGTTTTGGAATTTGTGATCACATTTTAGAGAGGGGGGGGGGAGATATAGCCCCAAGCAATATACAACAATTTACTGATTTTGTCGATTATACATTATATTACATTATTTATCTGGTATCGTCTATAATAATTATATTATCATTGTATTATCTCTTGTGCTTATTTCTAATCAATAGTTGATTCATAATGACAAATAAAGATAACTTGAAAAAAGAATAAATTTAGCAAAAATTTTGTATATAGCCTAAGACCATGTCTGGGCGCATTAAGGGGGTTTTGAAGCTCGAAAAGACCATTAAATGAAGTATCTAATTGTATATTTACATTTTTATTTCCTGATTTCAGTCCCATTGGTGACAATAGGGGAGGGGGCGATGGGCTATATTCTATCTTGGAAGGCAGTTTTGACAGGCGAATTAAAATTTCAGGAACGGTTCCATAGCCTAAATTATGCTCATGGGGGCCATTTGAAGTAGGCTATCTACTTCTACTTCTCCTTCTTCCAACACCAACACTTACCTTTATTGAAATTGGACATATTTTGTGTTATAAAAATGAAACTTCCAAGAATATGATTACAGGATAAAAGAGGCAAACGGAAAGTGTTTTGAGCCTCAAAACGCTGAGGCTCTTTATATTGTTCTATCTACTTAGAATGTTAACCAGCCCCTCCCCTCCCCCCAGTGCGTTTATATAGTACTAGGCTATATGCAAAACCTTGCAGATATTGATGAGTAAAAAAAAAAAAAAAAAAAAAAAAACAAAAAAAAACCTAAGTGTTGAATGGGGTGTTGGAAGAGTGTTGAATGGGGAACCAAATGGTATGTTTTTATGTGATTTCTTTCCTGTAACGCGAATTTACTAGATATTTTAAATAAATTTATTGAATTGAATTTTGGTATTATTCGTTAGCTGAAAGTTGAATATACCATTTAATTCGTCACTCAACGCTCTTTCCAAAAACTACTATGGCTGTTTTGGTTGCTCCACAGCCTTCGATCCCCCTAGTACGTTAATATAGTCTATGGGCTATACATAGCCTATAGTATAATGGGCTGGTACTTCAATGATATGCCCCCTACCTAATGTTCTTCTGTTTCTCTGGCGCTCAATCCTAATGAAATATACCAAAGTGAAATTAGAAATATAATACTTTAGAAACAAATCTAGGCTATATATTTGCATATTAGGGGGGGGGGGGGGGTAAGGTATAGCGGGCCTGAATGCCTTTTGTGTTAGGTACAGTTAGTCTGCATATAACTACTGCTATTGCTACTACTAACAACTCACCGCATCACCAAGCCGCCTGAGGCCAACACAGCTGCGCACGCACGCTCCTCCGTCCTAATCTATTCAAAGCCTCCCATTTTACACCTGATTTTCAAAAAATAGGGAAACACCCCCAAAAACCTGAGTGTTTTTAATGAAAGTGACATCATCAGATTCAACGTCTCTGAGAACTAGAAAACCTATCTAGAAAAATGTGAAATTCTGTAATTTTTGCCAGAAGAAAGATCACGGGTGTGGGTTTCTTTGTTTTTCCTAGGGGTGATCTTACCGAGCCATTGGTCCTAGGAGGTCGGAGGGCTCATTCAAACGCAGAATGAAAGTTGTATTGCCCTTTTTAACCCTTCGTCAACCCTTGCTCTTTACGCAAAAGTTTGACTTTTTGTCACAATCCTTAAAGAAAGACTGCTCAAACAGAGGGGCCGTTGAATTTTGAATGAAAATTATTTCTCAAATCGTTCCTTAATAGGAACGTAAATCTGTAAATAAGAAAAGACGCTAAGATTGTTTTAGTGATTTTGAGTATTTCCACTTCGATGAGAATTGACGGTTCGATGGGGAGTTTATATACCTACTACGTCATTTTTTCTTTTTGACCTTTTTTCTCAATTGACAATTTGTTTTCATGGATAAAGCGGAAAGCAAATCAAATAATTAAAGAAAAAAAGTTTCGATCGATAGGCCATTTTTCATTCGTTGATTTGCTTTCTATTTGTCCGTAAGAAACCATACCTGAAGGGTTTCCTAGTGGAGTGAAATTATCTGTTGCCTAAAATTTTTTGAATGTCAAGCAAAATTTTTAAAATTAATACCCCAAATCATCGTCTTCAAGAAGAAGGAGCGTAATATAATCCGAAAATGTAGACAATGAGGGAACAAATGTTCCCACAATTGTTCCCGAAAATGTAGATATGTTCCAGAATTCAATTCTAATTAACGGTCATTAATAATTTGTTATCATTTTTCTTGCAAGGCCAATGAATAACAAAAATTATTGACAAATTCTATTACTATAAGTACAGAATGGAGATAATGTTCGCCTCTCCGATGTATTACTAATATTTTAAAGGCTAAATTTTTTGTTGTTTGTCACTTTAGACTAGCTAATAAAAAATAATTAATATTAATAATGATGATTGAGGTCTGCAACAGAACCGAATACTATATCAATTACTCGGTAGTCTGTATATCTGGATTTGATTGTATTGATGCAGAATTACCCTTGTTCATGCGATACGGACAATTCACTATATAGAAATTTCAAAATATAATAGTGACGTATGGTTCAAATAGGCGATGATCCTTGAACAGTCAGGTCTTATATACGTCAGTATCTGAGCAGATTTTGTCAAATTTCTATGCATCTGAAAAAAAAAAACTGACTTATTGATCCAGGACTATTTATGCCAGATCTCTATTAAGCCGAGTAAGGTTTAAATGTCTTAGTCCTTCAGACTTCTCATTTTGTAAAACACAAAACATTAGATGTAACAATAAACTCTAGAAAATTTCTTTGTTTGTAAATCACTAAAAATCCGGTGTCACAAAATCACAAAAATCAAAGCCTCATTGATCTGAACCTGTGTGACATCCAATATATGTAAGTGCGTAACCGACGCCGATAAATTTCTGCGACCAAAATAATCTCTGGCCTGTTGGGACAGAAACATTTTGAGTAGAAAATTCAAAATATGGTTCTAAGCCTAGGGAGGAGTTCAGTTGCCCCCCCCCACTAATTTTTCCGACATTTGACATTAAGGTTCCTTTTATTTTAGGTTTTTACACTCCTGCGGTGTATAGTTTGGCTCCCTAGATTGTGAGGCCTAAAACCGCTATTGCTCGTGGGAGTATATGCACTACCTATACGCGAACTGCATATCTGCAGTGCACAGGGCGTATATGCGAACTGTGTGGGAGTATATGCGAACTGCATATGAATACAGTTCGGCCCTGTAAGCACCCCATAGCATCGAAATTGCTGTTTTTCGGCCTGAATGGGCAAAAATAGCGTTTTGTTATGGTGCTTTGTGAAGAACCACACAAAAGAAATTATTTTAAGGGACCGAACATAAGAAAATGAAATAATCTCAAGGCATGGTTTCCTTAGATGATGATGATGAACGAATTAAAGACCCCTCTTGACTGCTCGGTCACTTGGGTCTTCTTTCAATAAATCTGGATCCCACTTTAGTTAATCAATCATCAATAATCTGCTCTGTCACATTAATTAATCATAATTATTCTTCCCATCACATCGTCCTATCTCTCCCAATGGTAGTTATAAACTGTGCGACCAGCTTTAGGATCTGTATATTGTCACTATCATTTGCAAATCCTCCCAAAATCAAATTTACACTCAACTGTTTTCTTCTTTCATGAAAAAAGGCCTTGATATGCTGTCTTTGGAGAGTGTACTTATCACAATCTATAAGAAGATGTACCAGACTTACTTCTTTGTCACAAAACTCACAGTTACTTGACTCTCCATAAAACTTTGCCCTGTATAATTTTGTATCTGCATGGCCTGATCTAAGATGAAATGCTAATCTTCCCTCTTTCCTACTTAATCCTTGGTACACATGCCTCTCAAACTTTCTTGCTACTTTTCGGGTAACAAACCAATTTCCGGATTGATTTCTGTTATCCTCAAAATCATACGTTCTTACTGATTGTATCAATTGATCTATTTGCATTGGAGACCTAGGAGTTGAACCACTAGTAAATACATTTATTGTTTCGCATGCCATTTTAGCGGCTGTGTCGGCACTCTCATTCCTCTCAATCTGAACATGGGCTGGGATCCACTGAAGACATATGTTTGCTGTTGACATAAATGATACTATTTCCATGTAGCACAATACAACTTCTCTTGAGATTATTCCATTATGATCAAAATTGGCGAGTGCCTCCAATGCACTTTTTGAATCTGACAACAATACAATGATTCTTTGGTTGCTAAGATTTTCTTTAGCAAATACAATTGCTTCCAATATGGCTATTACTTCAGCCTGGAAGATTGTTGCCTCTGAATGCAGTTTAAATGCCTTTGACACTTGTATCAATGGAATGACAAAGGCGGCAGAAATTGGGTTACTTTTCTTAGATCCGTATGTATATATATCAAGGAATCCCCTGTATTTCTCTGCCATCATTAATTTAAAGTTTATCCTGGAATCATGGTATCCATTCGTTTCAAACTTAAGATTGCACTGTAGCTTAATTGTCTCCCAAGGAGCAGGTAATGCAATTTCTGGAACTTTTAACATATCTGTCATTTTTAGTGTCACTCCGAACTGTTCACTGATACGAGAAGACATTTCAAAGATATTTTCCTGGTTTCTCTTTTTAAACTTATTTGATGTAACAATTTTTCCTGGTTTAACTATTCTTGATCTAACTGGGTTTGTATTATCTGTTGTCCACAATTTTTGATATATTTCAGGACATTTACCTTTCTCCTGGTTTCCAGGCTTTCAAGTCCTGACTCTGACATTAAAAACACAATAGGGGTAGTCTTTCTGGCTGCAAAGGCAATGCGTATAGCTGCATTCTGTACTGAATTCAACTTTGCTAGGGTTGTGTCACTGCCTGAGGAATAAATCACGGAAGCATATTCTATCTTAGACCTAATATATTTTATATAAAACTCCATCATTAAACTGGGTTTTTGCTCCCAACTAACAGTTGTAAGCATCTTCATAAGATTCAGCCTTTTTGCGAAAGCAGCCTTGGTCATTTCAGTATATGGTTTCCAATTCAAATTTTTCCCTATATTCACGCCTAGGAACTTTGTTTCACTCACAAACTCAATCTGCTGGCCATAAAATCTAATTATTGGGGTAAGTTTCATTTTTTTCTCCGAGTTATTAACATGGTATTTGTTTTATGTGTTGAAAATTTGAGATGAATATCAGTCGCCCAGTTTTCAACTTGCACTAATACTTCTGAAATAGATTTGATTCCCTCTTCTAATGTCCTTGCCATAACCCACAAAGTGTTATCATCAGCGAAAATTCCCGCGTTTCAATCTCCTTCTCTAATAGGGATATTATACTCTCCCATATTATAAAAATCAGGTCCTAAGGCTAACCCTTGAGGTACTCCCCTTCTTCCTCTTACTAGGACTGTTGACATTGTATTTCCTACTCTCACTATCACTACTCAGTCTTCAAGATAATTTTTACTTAACAGCAACATTCTACCTCTAATTCCAACCTCAATTATTCCTGACAATATTTGTCTATGTACAATGTTATCAAACGCGCACTCGAAGTCAAGGAAAACTGCAATCATTACAAGTCCATTCTGGAGAGCATATAAAGCATCCTGTTTAAAGCAAAGCAAATTTTCTATGGTACTTTTGTTTTTCCTGAAGCCGTGTTGTATATCTTTAAGGCCACCCCTTTTTTCTACTTCATAGTTAAGTCTTTTCTTAACAAGTCGTTCATATACTTTCCCTAAAACTGGGAATAAAGTTATGAACCGCTGGTCTTCCAGTTTTGAATTGTCCTTTCCTGGTTTTGGGATCATAATTGCTTGGCCCCTTTTCCATGCACTTGGAAAATATCCATCATTCCAAGCCAAATTGATGATGGCAAGCAACACCATAATCCACTGCTTTGGCAAAGCTTGAACAAGCTGTGGATAAATCATATCTTCCCCTGGTGAGGTAATAGGGAGATTTCTTATCACACTGTCAATTTCAGCATTAGTAAATTGCTGATTATAAGGGCTCTGCAAATCCTGATCCTCTTCCTGTTTCAATTCTGTCTTTCCTCAAAATATTGTAGCCCTGGAAACTCATATTTATATAGGGTTTTAGCCAGGTTTCTTGGAGACATAAGACATCAATACAGTTTTTATGGCAAAATTCAACAACAATATCTTTCTTCTCATTCCTCACTGATTGTGAGTTCCATGATAATATTTTAAGGTCCATATTGTTGGGCTGCTGTCTCATTAATTAAACAAACACTTCTAATTTCATCTTTGTTTCATCTTATAGTTATGACGTTGATTGAAATAAGGGGTACTCACAGTAAGTTTTTTGTTTGCCACATCTGCATAGCTTCTATAGTTTACTTGGGCTCTCTTAAAACCCATGTGATATTTCTCTGCAACTTGTAGGATTTCTCTATTCTGGATTCTAACAGGGCAAGCAAATGATGCAGAAGAATGATTGCCCTTGCAATTGGCACATATATATGATTTGGGCCTTGAGGTACTATCAGTGTTTTTGAGATGGCACATATCAGATGAATGATTTCCTGAGCATCTTAGGCATGTATGAGCTTGAGCTCTACAAACATCCTGTTTATGGCCATATTTTTGACACTTATGGCACTGTAATAATCTCCTGTTATACACCTGGACTTCTCTTTTTCTTCCACAAAACCACACACTTGGGGGAAGACAATTGCCTTCAAAAACCACCATTATTGCGTAACTGTCAGATAGCTTTTTTGTTTCTTTGTTTTACAATTTTTGCCGATGAACTTCTTTTACTTTAATAGGTGACTCCATACACTCTAAAATCTCTTCATCTGTCATGCTTAGTTGGACTCCTTTTATGATCCCTCGGCTTAATCTTTGATTTATACTCCCAGTAACATTCACTCCAGCAACAATGTTCATTTGTTGGACAATTTTTGATGGTTCTTCATCCATGAGGTATACTGTCATTTTGTCTCTTACTCTGTTTACTTCAAATTCAAATTTCCTAGATTTCAGTACTTCTTTCAGAGATTTCACTATTTGGTAGTCATCAGGCAGTTGTTCATTTTCATCACTTACTGTAACATCAATCATTGAAATAATAATTTGGTCTGTGGTATCTCAATGGTTTGATTTTTAAAGAACACTTTCTGAGATGGTAGTGATTGGTTTTGGTGTGCATTTTGCCTCTTAGCTTGTTGTGGGGCAATTTCACTATTTGGAGAAATGTCTCTCCTTTTGCGTCCTAGGCTGGGGTTCAGTCTTAGTTTTGGCATTTGTAGGTCTTCTTGAATCAACCCTTCTACTACACAAGTGTGTAAGACCTACTTACACAGGTCTCATCTCTTCATCACTCTCAGATGGTAATGGTGGGTAACTTCCTTCCTCACATAACACAGAGTACCTATTTGCTAAAGGAATGGGCTGTATCCCAGGCACATTATAATTTGGAGGATAAAAACCACTTCCCACTAACTGAACTGGTGCTCTTTGCACCTGCTGGACAATTTGCTGTTGACCATAAAATGCATTTGGGTTATATGAACCTGGTTGCCAGCTGACTAGCACATCATGGGACCATGGAACTATCATTTGGTTCTGACTTGCATTATTATTAGCTCCATAAAACTGTGGGGTCATTTGCAAAAATGACTGTCCTTGACCTGTACCACTTCCACCTGCACCGTGACCCCCTCGGGGGCCAGGTTGAATGTTCATTTTTTCTAGAGCACAAAATCTATTTAAAAATTTTTTTCGCATGGTTTCCTTAAATATCGTTGCCGTTTATCTAGCTTCCTTATTTTAGCGTTGAGTGACGTCACCAAAATGTTGTTTATATAAACCATCAGAGTAGGTTTGCTGCTAAAGAACGGCAAGAATCACCATAACGTCAAAAAGTGTTGTTTTTCTTTTCATGACAGGCATCATAGCGGTGATAAACAGTTGTGGGATATTCTTCGCGTGTAGTGGTGACCATTTTTTTTAAACAATGAGAGGAAACGTGACTTGGACAAGCAAAAATGTGTGGACTCTTATTTAATTCTATACATAACAAGGCCGTATCCAGGGGGAGGGGGTTGCCCGGTTTGAACCCCCCCCCCCGAAATTTTCGACCGAATCGAAAATAAGTCGAAAATTAGTAAAACCTAGGTAAAAATCAGTAAAATTAGTCGAAAACTGAGTCAAGAATTAGTAACCCCCCCCCCCGAAAAAAAATCCTGGATCCGCGCCTGATACATAACCAAATAATGCCGGTGTTAGCGAAAGTATTGCCTAAAATTTTCGTCATTATAACTCAGATGGCGACGCATAAAAATTTGAAATGTACCCTCAATATCAATTTTTTTTAAAGATTACGCTCTCAACCAAGCCTTTTTTTTGTCTTCGTTTTACTCTTCGTCGTCCAAATGTACTAATAATGCTTTCTCCAAATCATTAATTTTCCACCAGTGCACGACGCACCTCTCGAGTGAATACGATAGTTAACCGTTGTATGGCGGCCGCTACATAACGGCACCGCTTTTCATGGAACCCATAGATTTACATAGATCTCCTTTTTGTTATTTAAACACTTCGTCTCATCTCATTCGCCAAAACTGTACACTGGCAAGAAACGGAATTTGGAATTCTGCCAAGGTAAATGCTGAATACATCAGACCAAGTTTGGGTACTTGTCTAAAATATAAAACATACTCGGGAACTTGCATTGTGAATATCCGGTTTTTCACGCTGTAAAAACCAGACAATAACCTTCCGCTCGTTGAGAAACCACATTATAGCTTTTTTTTAGTTTAATAATTAGTTGGTATTTTGGTTATGCTAGGTAACACGCTCTGGGCGGCCACCCTTCCACAATTCTTTGTGGTAATTTTCATAATTTTGTTATTAAAGCATTGTATTTTCATCATATTTTGTTTTATTTCATTAGCATTCACCAAACTTCATTTTTCGAGTGTGTTTTATATAATAGGCAAGTACGCAAGTTTGTATCCACCCAGATGCGTCATATTCAAATCTGCTACGTTATATTTTATTTTCTTTTTTTTAGTAGCTAAACTAACCCCGCGTCCTCCCCTCTTCAACAAGATCATGGCAATTGCATTTTGTGATTTTCGGCGTTCCATAGAATTAGGCACCTGAAATTATTGAATTAGGTTCAAAAGCGCTTATGATATCTATTGGAATTAATTATTCGAGCTTGAAGTAGAGTTTGAAGTACAATTGTCACTAACGACTTCCTTCTTGTTAGCTTATACCCGTGCCACATTATAGTCACACTTGTCGATAAAATGAAAATTACGCACGACTGCAGCGCCAATTACGTTCGCCGTTTGTAATTTCTCGAGTTGAACATTGTTCAACTTTCAAGCATAAATTTCTTGACTGACCAATCAGAGTCACCGTTTAAGGCATACTTTTTGAAACTAGAAAAGATGGAAACTTAGAACAACGGTTTTTCTATCTGGGAGAGGAATTTGACAAAAGTTAAGAAGACTTAGCTTTAGAAGAGAACAGTTGGACATAAATTACTCTTGGAGCAAACTCTTTTAACTAATTTCTTTCAATTTTAATTTTTTGCTTTATAAATACAAGTGTGACGCTAAAATCAAGAAAATTGCCATGCCATTCATGATATTTGGCTTTATTTATCGATAGATGTGACTATGATGTGGCACGGGCATTATACAAACTGAATTATCACTAAAAATTTTATTAGCAAATTTTGTTAGGATGATTTAAAGCAGGCCTATTATCAGTAATGGTGTATCCAAGATTTTCGTTCGGGGAGTGGGTATTTTTTTCAAGGTGTTCTACAAAAAAAAAAATATAAAACGCATCAAAAATTTGTTTATCTGCATTTTTGTTAATTTTTTTACGAGTTGGACAAAAATTTCAAGGGGGTTCAAACTCTCATTCCCCCTCCCCTGGATACGGCTTGAGTCAGCATATTAGTTTAGTTCTCTTTTAAGTTCATATATGACCTAAAACACTGAAGAATTAACCAGCCAGGCTATATATAGTTCGTCTTGCCTATCTTTTTTGGTAGAACACATTTCCTTAAATTGCTCAACATTGGTAATTTAAAAGGTGTTATGTCGCACTTTTTTTGTCACATGTTATGTGACAATATTTGGATTGAGCCAATTTTAATTGAACCATTTTTTAATTGATCCATGAGCTAAGGCATGAGCTTGATTCAAGAGCTGCATGAGCTAAGCAGGTGAAGGTGAGGAATGCTTAAAATGTCTCAATTAACAGAATCTGTTAAAAGCTAAGCTGTTCTTAGATTAGAGTACAGTTTCACAAGCTTTAAACTTTTCCTCAAAGTTCCTAATATGGTTTTTCTTGGAGTTAATTCTGATGTTTCAGGAAAGGTTGAAACTCTGATAATAGTTGTATAAGACCCCCTCCCCCTAAAAAAACGTAGAAAATCTGGATTTTCAGGTAGGCCACGAAGAAGCTGAAGATGGAGCAGAGGAGCTGGGAGGAGAGGATTTCCTTAAGGAAGTCCCAATGCATTCCCCAAAAGTTGAAAAATATTGCCCCTAATTTCACTTTTTTTGTGCAAAGAATTGCATTTATTAATGCATTTTTGGGAGTCAATTTTGATATTCATTTTGATGAACGCTTTTACAGATTACTCTGTACACGGTGTATTCATGCTTGTTCAGGGTGTCTCAAAAGAAGCTGAGTTTGAGTTGAACATTTAAGTTATACTCACCAAATTTCAACAGTTGGTAGATAAGCTTTTCTGTTATTTTTTTTATATAGTTATGATTATAATTATAGTTATATAGATATAGTTATGATAAGATGTTATGATTTTTTTTAATATCGTAGAAAGTTATTCACAGCCAGTGGCAGATCCAGGAGGTGGGGGGGGCCTTGCCTAACGTAGATTAAAGTAGTTTAACTTACTTAATTAACGCAGGTTTGCGTTAGTTAAACTTGCTCCTAACGAAAGTTTATCGGATAAACCTATTTTGTGCCCCTCCCTCCAAAAGAAATCCTGGATCCGCCCCTGTTCACAGCTCTGATTTCAATTGTAAATTTACTTAAGTATCCACCATTCATCATTGTGAAACTCTTGTGCCCCCTTTAGGGCAATTTCGAGCCCATTAAACAATATTTCTGGGCTTTGATCGTTGTCTTAAGCGACGGCCCTCTATTTACATGTCAAATTTTTAGCCAGAAAGAAGAATGCAAATCATTTTCTTTTTTACTAGTACTCTACATGGGCGCCCATAAGCTGAATTCCAGGGGGGGGGGCAAACCTCATCTAATTGGCACTTTTAATGCTATATAATAGAAATCTCAGAACAAAAATATAAAAATAAGGCAGCATCATTCAGCCAGGAAGGGGGAGGGGCGGGAGCCCCCCCCCTGCCCCCCCGTATGGGCGCCCATGGTACTCTATATTTTTCTTCGTGATCAAACTAATATTCAATCCATTATAGTGCTAGTCTTTGATCTTAAAAAAATCATTTATTGTTAAGAGTTAAAAGAAACAATCTGAATTTAAAGAGAAAACAACTCTTTTATTCAATTTTTCTTTACAAGATTCAAAGTTTAGGAATTACGTCACGGAATTGCCGTTCCATAAACTCTCTGTTCTTGGCGCAAAAAACATTCTTTGCTTGAATTCCAGTAATATTTCAGTAGAATGCAAGTTAACTGTGGGGAGGAACAGTACCATTCTCATTATGATAAGATGTTATTTCTTTGTTAATTCTTTGTTAATTGTGGGGAGGAAAAGTTCTACTCCTTTTAAGTCTGAACATTGATAGGCTAGTAAAATACTTTATGCCATAAAATATTTTATGCCATAACATTAAAATGTTATCAGTCTTCAATTTGGCTGAAGTTCAAAAACTTAAAAACTACCTTTAATCTTGCTTTAATCTTTAATCTTGTGATAATCTTGTGATCAATCTTTAATCTTGCTTTAATCTTTAATCAAAAGCTTTAATATTGTGAGATTTCTGGGGTACTGGAGAATTCCCTCCACCCTCTGATAACAATTAACAAAGTAAAATATTAGAAAAAAGTACCCACCCTCGGAGAACGAAAATTTGGGTCCATCTTCCTTTAAAGATTGATATTTTTGGAATTAAAGTATAATTTTCTATATTTCCCATAAGATTTTATTATTCCAACAAAAAACGTACAACAAATATACGATATTGATGGTCAGCAAAAATAAACATTCAACAAACATCAAATAACCCCCAATCTTCAATGACTGGGAGTGCAAAGAGAGAAAAAAAAAAAAATAATACAAGGACAAAAAAGGTAAATTTTTCGTTGTTCATATTATTGACTTATGAATAAAGTAAACATACCACTTGATGCCTTTTTTTATGGTCTTTCCAAATATAATAATCATTTTTGTCGGAAACGAATTTTACCCCCACCCCTATATATACCAATTCAGGGTATATATTTGTATATTAGGGGGGGGGGATTTTATTTCTGATGTAAATGAGAGGTAAGTTTAAACTTCCCCCTATCCTAACCCCCAATCCTCAATGATTGGGAATGCAAGGAGAGAAAAAAAAAAAAACAATGTAAGGACAAAAAAGGCGATAAAAATAATAAAACAAAAAACACATACATACTAAAAAAGAAATGTGAATCAGACGTTCTCCGTCCTACGTCCAACGTTCACCACTGACTACTCTCCAAAAACCAAGCCGAAGCAAAATGGTCTTGCCTTATAAACAAACAGGGTTGCGACCAGACCAAAAAGTTTCGTAACGTCCAAACTCTTAAAAACGTAACTTTGTCGTAACTTTTGATTGGAAAGTCTCTTTTCAAGGCAGGGTGCCTTAATTTTGCTATCAAGAGCAGTACTTAATGGGGGAGGGGACATTTGTTTCCTGTATAATTTGAAAAATATGTTTTTACGTAATCTAATTAAAAATCCCCCCTCCAACTTTTAAAAGGTGCCTAAAAAGTATATAATAATAACAATTCATGCTTCTTTGCCTTCAGGAAATTTCTATTTATTCAACTGTAAGTGCTGCTTCCAGTTTACCTGCAAAACAGAAAGACCTTCCCCCCCCCCAACCCTTTATATATAACCCCAGGCTACTATTTTGCTTATTTTGTTGTTGTTGTTTTTAATTGCAATTACTGGTGTTTTAAACCAAAAGTTGATGAGTACAAGATAAAAGGCAAATCAATAAACACAGGACAATTGGCACTGGTGCATTATGCGGGCACCGCAAAGAAGTCAAGTTTGGTTAATGCTAAGGAAATAAAATAAATAAATATGAGGAATATATAATAGTTTAGAAACAAATTTTGGCTATATATTTGTACATTAGGGTGTGGGGGATAAAGCATAGCATATATTAAATACTAAACCTAACCTAGGTACCTTCCCCCCCCCCAAACCCCCAAAAACAGTCGTTTAAATATTGTTACTCATTGAGAAACCACGGCTTTGCAATCATTTATCTATAACGGTCTCTTGCAAATAGCCCGCTTGACGGGTTTCGTGACTGGTTTCCTTGATACAGTCCATAGCGGTGGACCCGCATAATGCACCAGTACCGGACAATTTAGGGTTTTTCAGAAAAGAAGATAACGAACTAGATTTTTTTTGTTAAATTTCAATAGAAACTATCTTAATAAATTCAGCTTCTTAAAAAGGCCAAAAAAATCATTTCAATCGCTCCCTTTCCGTCTAATATTTTAGATTTGCTCAGTCTCAGTCTCACCTCCTCAAGCTTTAAATTTGCATCGCTCCAACATGAAGATTTGAGAAATTCCGAGTGACAGAGTTTTAGGTGTGTTTTTATTTTATCGAACAAAAAATATTTCAATCATTGTCTTCAGTTCCTATAAGAAACAACAGTTTTTTTTTTTTTTTTACATAAAATACCCTTTTCCGTTTGTAATTTGAATCGTAACTCTCAACCAAAAGAAAGCAAGAAATAAAAGAAGTCTTCACACAATTTAACTTCACAATGTTATCCTAAAGCTGTTTTGATGGGTCTCACAAGTCCTGGCACGTACAAAGAATTTTTAGGGGAGGAGGTAAAAAAAACTCATTTTCAAAATGAACTAAAAAGTAGAAAATTATTCTTTTTCTCAAGAATATACCAATATATTCGAACATGAGGGGCACAAAAAGCATTGAGTTTTACATAGCATAAACGTCAAATTTACCTAGATTTTAAATGCATAAACGGAAAAAGTCGATGAATTGAGGAAAACAAATAAAAAAGATCAAATTATGCAAAAACGAATCAATTTTTTGCCCCGAATTTTCACTTATATTTATAGATTCTGTAAAAAAAATATTTTCAATATCTTGATTTTCCAATTAAAAAAAATATATAATGTCTCATCCATGATTACAACCTAAGTTAACACAGCCTCGGAAAGTGCTCTTACCGTTGTGCTTACGTATTGGTTGAAAAATAGTTCACAAATAAAAAAAAAATGTATGACAAAGAAATAAATGGAGGGTGGAACAAAAAGATCAGTGAGTTAATAAAAACGAACTGGAAATGATTTAATTGAAAAAAATTAGGGTTGATAATAAAAAACCTATAATTTAGTAAAGAAATGCCGAGAAATTTACATTTTCAGGGGGTTGGGGCTCCAGTCCAGAATGCGTGGTCCCCATGAATCAGTTTTTAAGTAAACTGTAATGCTACCCTATACAGATACACAACTGTTTATCTTCTTCATAAAAATGGGCATTAGTCTAGTTGTCTTTTTCTTAAGCCAAATATTTCGTGATTGTCCTTTTCTGAAGAAAATATACTAAACACACAAGCAGTACCATTAAATTCTTTATTTTATACTATTTCCAAATATCATGGCCCCTTTTCTTAAAATACACCCATCCCCCTGATGGTCCGGGATATAACCGTAGGAATATATTAAAAAAAAAATCAACCAATAAAATTCTTACTTTTACAGTATGAAAGAACACGAAATAATATAACAAGAAAGACTGTCATCACAAGATTCAACACAACGATGAAATGTATTTATACAGTTTTGTATGGGACTTCAGATGGGGAGGAGGGGGGAGGGGTATAGTTTCAAAAAAGTGACTATGACATTTATAAAAAGTCTAGCATAAAATCGAAAATTCCGGCTCAACTAACCCACCCCCCTCCTCAATGCTTAGATATAACCAAAAAATGGCTCATTTTTACAGTTTCATATATTTTGTCAATATCAGCTGTTCATAATCCCATATAAAAAGAACAAGTGTTGTATATAATCTGATATTATATCCAACCAATCAGAAGAGGGGGAGGGGTGAGGTTGTTACGCAAAGAATAATATATATTTTTTTTGTTTCGCTTGATTTCGGTTCGAATTAACCCCTTCACGCACGATTTTTTTCCCGAAGGGAAAAAAATCTGAATCTTGTTGGGTTAATGATACATAGCTAAAATACAAGGGGCAAAAGTTTCCAGCTGAACATGTGATGGAAAACCTGATTTTTCCGGTGTTCTCAGTCGAGGACAGTGTGCTGTCACTTGATCAAAATCGGCTATATTTTAGGCAAAAAGCGTACAAAAGGCAAGTGCTGAATAAGCATACAACTAATCACTTAGCGTGAAATTCACCAAAACAATCGCGCCCATTGACATTACACAGAGGGATTTTGCATTTCGAACACATTGTGCGAGTCTTCATAACACATGGTGAGTTCTTGCAACGATTCTGCTTGTCGATCTTTTCTGGCCAATGAGCCGTCTGGTCAAACCGAGCGCTCCGTCCGGGGCGCACAAAAATCCTGTTCCTTTTCTTAGACGGCTCGCTAAGACCTTCCTCTGTTTCTTCAGAATCCAAGTAACATGAAGTCTTTGACCTGCCTCGCTTCTTGCCTGGAACAGCAGCGTGGGTGAGAGCCTGTGCAACGTCAAGACGAAAGGAAAGTAGGCCAAGACGGCTTTTGTTGCTGATTTTCAGTCGATCACAGTCACTCGTGTATTCTAGCCATGACTTAAAAACAGCAAGATCTACCATGTGGAAAATCCTTCTGAGGGTCCACTTTTTTGATCGGATGAATGTTCTGTAACAAGACAAAAGCTGGTCTATTTTTTCAACTCCACCCATACTTCTGTTTTACTCCTTGACAATCTCTGGTTGTGCGATTTCTATCTTTTTCTTTGCAGCCTTTGACCATCTGTTTACTTTGCTGACCTCACCTCCACCCACATATGTTGAAGCTAGCTGCACGCTGCTGTTATCCAGCCAGCGTACCAAGACAAATTTATTTTGACCCCCAACTACTTCAGAAAAGCTGCCCCTTCCTGTTATCTTCAGGTCTTTCTCGGTTTCGAGTGGCACACTTCGGATCCTATCCGCCCGGATAGTACCCGTGCAAAGTACTCCTTTTTCTTTCAACTCTAGAAGAAGGTCGATTGAAGTAAAGAAATTGTCACAGTACACTTTTGTGTATGGCGAGGGATTGATCGCATTCGCCAGCTGGAGGACTATACCAGCTCCCAGACCATATTTTCTAAAGTCTTCCAAGATTTGTGTATTCTTCCCTTGGTAAACTTCAAAGCTTAGCACGGTACCACCTGAAGTACTTAAGAGAAAGACCTTGATGCCCCATGGACAAGGTTTACCTCTTATATATTCTTTTATTTCAAGATTGCCTGTATATGGTACCATCTGCTCGTCCACTGACAGGTTTTCTGTTTGTGGTAGTTGACGCACTCGTGTCAAGACCGTGTGAGGTCATTGCTGGTCGAACTTTCCATAAACGATCGTTCGGATTCCTATCATTCAAATTGTCAACAACATGGAGTGAGGTCCGTATACGCTGGAACCTATTTATATTCATGACTTCAGCAATCAGGGATATCCTAGTGGCTGGGGACCAAAACATTCTATATCTCGGAAACTTGAAGACACCCATTGCAACATGCATCCCAACGAGTCTCTTGATCTCTTCTCGAGTGGTACCAATGCTCACTCCATTTTCTGTATGGAGTACAAGTTTGTGTAGTTAGCAAACCTCTCATAAAATTCTTCAGGAAAATACTTATCAAAGTAAACAATCGGGTCAAAGTCTTCGTCGCCATCAGAGGCTAAGGCTGTTGTAGGAGGGTTCCACTTGCCTTTGTTGGTGGGAAAGGGCCTCTTATGGTAACGGAAGTTCCTTTTCTGTTTTTACCCCGTCTCTGCAGCGGGCTGTCGTGTCTCAACATCTAAGATATCGGAATCTTGGGTGTCTTCTTCTTCGGGAGTTTCGTCACCGTCAGTAGGCACGTATGCTTCCTCCTCCTCGCTATCAGATAAGTCCTCCCTTTCAGACTGCTCACTATCAATCTCGTCAAAGATATCCCGGATTTCACCTTCATTTTGGATGTGCCGACTTCTTCTAGAGGGTCCTAAAAAAAGGAACTATTAGACAAGGACGAGAAAGAGCAATAAGCACCAGCTGGTATCACACTAGCACAGTTAGTATTATATCTTCCGTTACACACTGTCTTCAGCTGAGGACACGAAAAATAAGACTGCAGATGTCCTTCGAAACTTGTTTGACATATGCATTCTGCATTTTTGTAACGACATGAAGATATATTCTTGAGCCGGCTAGATGTCCCACAGATCGTTCCTTGTTGCTTTGTCTCTTTCTGGTGAAAAACATCAACTTATGCACACTGTCCTTAAATGAGAACACTCAACTTTTATACCAGCGCTCTCTAACCAAAAAAAGTCGCAGCCATTCGAAAAAGTTTTCTCTATTACTGTCAAACATTCAATTATTCATGCTAAAAAACACAAATGCCTCAGATTCATACTTACCGAGTTATAAAATTTCAACTCTTACCTGGTTCAGGACTTTTTTTTTCTATCTGACATGATAAATCCAAGAAATATCTTCAAATTCTGTCTATGCCTGGACTAAAGCGAAAAAAGATGGCACGCAGGACTAACTTGTGCAAAACTACATATATCACCACAAAAGCGTTAGGCATATATCACCACAAAAAAACAAAGCATAAAAAACAAAGCATATATCACCACAAAAGCGTTAATTTGTACCTAGCGGTACAAATTAAATCGAGCAGTTGACGTACTCAGGTGAGGACACTATGCGTGAAGGGTTTAATTGGGGTTCACTAGGGTTGTGATCACGCACATACTACTTTTTTTCAAATTTTAAACTCTTCATGGCTTAAAAAAGACCCGTTATATTGTATATTAATAGATATTAAAGGAGCTTTCGATAATCTTTCTCATGCATCTACTCTACTTACCTTACTAAAATATGGTTTACCACATAACCTGGTTAATGTTTTTCGTTCGTGGTATTCTGGACTTAAAGTTCGCATTGCCTCGGGATCTAGAATTTCTGCTGATGAAGTAGTAGTTAGGAGGGGGGTTAGACAAGGGGGGATATTATCGTCGTCTATTTTCAATTTGTGTCTAAAAGATTGTTTTGCTTCATTAAAAACCTCTCTGATTCACTTAGCAGTTGAAATTAGTTATTTGGCTTATGCTGATGACATTATTTTACTTAGTCGGTCAAAGACTGTGTTGATTAAAAATTTTAAGATTTTAGCAAATGAGTTGAACAAAAAAGGACTAGAAGTTACTCGCGAAATGCCAGTATTTTGTGATTAATGACCCTCTTGGCTCTCCTCCACTTGATTGCGGTAATGATTGGATTTTTCATGCTTTAGATTCGGTGATATACCTCGGTGTCCCATATTCTTCTGTAAAAAGAATATCACCTCTTTTAATAATAAGCTATCTGGAAGTTAAGATAAGAGACGTTCAGTTCCCTCGTTCATCTGCGGGGTAGTATGAGAAGGGATATATTAGCTAGACTGTATCAGTCAATTCTACCTTTGATTAGCTTTCCACCGGTTATTTTGAAAACTTTTCCATCTTCTACTTCATCTCAATTAAAGTTGTGTATTTTAGGTATCTTAAATTTCTACTAGGTTTTCCGCTAAGTGCTCGTAATACTTCTTTAAAATATATGTATGGAATAAAGGACCCGCTTGATGTATAAAGATTAAGTGTGAGCTTTTAGGGTAAAAGGCTCGAAATTATCTTGAATATAGAAATTTATTCCCGTTTTTTGAAAAAACTCTAACCGATGTCAACCGATTGACGTAGATGGTTGTATTAATCGGTAGTTCTGGTCTTTTTATTGTAAGTTGTGTCTTTATATTTATTGAATAACTCCTCATAGTGTATCCTGAGGGAAAATAAAAGTATTATTATTATTATTATATATCACCGGCACTTGTCAATTAGCAGGTACACACGCAAGATAGATGCTAAAGGAAACTAACGGTATCAATCAATACCCGTTCCAACGGGTATCAATCAATAGAGAATTGGATCGCAAAGCGTGGTTTGTCATTGCGTTTACAATATTTAAACTATTGTTTTCTGGGGTTTAGGGGGGGGGAGGAAAGTACCTAGGTTAAGTTACGCATTTAATACATATTATACTCCCCCCCACGCCCCTAATGTGCAAATATATAGCCCAAATTTGTTTCTAAACTATCATATTTTCATCATATTTTGTTTTATTTCATTACCATTACCCAAACTTGACTTCTCGCGTGTGTACAAGTTAATCGACAAGTACCATATCATCTTATAATTACTGATTTAAAAACAAATTATAAAGATAATAGCTTTTATTATTATTTACCTGTTTTTATTATACATTTTCCTTCCTGACTTCAGCTAGCTCCTTCTCCATATAATTTCAGTATGACTGTTGACGGAAGAAGATTCAAACTCAACATTGATGAAATTGAAAGTTGGTGAGGTGACTAACTGACTATTGTCACTTGTCACTAAACAAATGATAATCTTCTGCTCATGAGAGAGAATGTTATCTTAACTTACTATGCGAGTAAGCGAAGTGGGTATATTCTCATCCTAATAACTGAGTGATTGTGTGATAAGATTAAATGACCGCGATGTGAAAGAATGTCGATACTCATGTCAGTGTAATTAAAATGGGAACAGTGGCTTTTTTCACGGAGGAAAAAAAAATAGATTACTCAGAAAATGTGAAACTTACTCATTATTCAGTACCGTAAGATAATTGTAACATAAATTCAAAAACATAACAAAAATGTAACGTTTTTAGGACCGTAACGTAAAAAGTACTGTTTTATTTAAAACGTACCAAAAATGGTACGAACGTAATCTCGGTGGCAACCCTGTAAACAAAACAACACGCAATTCTAACTTTGACTAGCTACAGTGGAGCCTAACTAAATTGGAGCCTAACTAAATTGTCTCCGTACTTGTATGAAAACTAATCCAAAACAAAGAAAACCTGTTTACGTATTCGGTTTGAAAGTCTAGTTAGTTTTTCCTAACTAGATTTGTTTTTCCACGAGATTTTCTTTTATATTTTGATATGATGCGATTTGATAAGAGGATACGATCTTCTTCTAGATTTTGTTTGATACGATTTTCTTCTAGATTTTGTTTTGATACTATTTAATAAGATGATACGATTCTCTTTTAGATTTTGAAGCGATTTGATAAGATGATACGGTTCTCTTTTAGATTTTGATACGATTTGATACGATTCTCTTTCAGATTTTGTCCCAGACCATGATTTTAATTCGACACGTCGAATAACTCGGTCTCAACTGAAGCCAGACCCGACAATACAGAAAGAAGCTAATCCACTTCAGTCCAAAGACCTCAAGGTGATAATTCTGAGCTATTTCATATGTTAAATTTTTTATAAAAGGATCTTTCGTTACTTGTCGGCTGAAACGGAATTAAAAAATTAACACATTTGAATTGAATTTAAGTTTTATTGTTAAATTTAAGCATTTCACTGCACTTCCAGTGCTCTTAATTCGAAACTTACACATTGAGCCTTCAGCTAAATACATAGTTAGTTCTAAGGAAGGGGTGGGGGCGGAGTTAGAAGTTATATATAATTCATCTCGATTTCTGGGGATGTATCTGGTCTACCTTTTTATAAAAGTAGGAAGTAACGTTAAAACCCAACATTGTTAGAATTTATTCCATATAGGAGGGGACCTGCCCCTGTTTCTCGATAGCTTCCGTGTCAGTAAACCTTTTCTGATATACGTTTTTTTTTTAGCAATGCCACAAGGAATCATGTATAAGTAAGGTGTTAAGCCTGATTTTTCCAGTTTTTTTTTGTTTGAAGGGGGGGTGGGTGGGTAGGTTTCAGAAGTGGATGCCTGATGGTTCAGATTAGTCTTCCTAAAATTGGCGATAGAAAAAAAAATCTTCTGAAAAATTATTAAAATCTTGATTTTATTCAGAGTCTTATTTGTTGTGCAAAGAAGGAAAGTTATTTTTCTCGTATTTTCTCAATGCATTTACCTTAGGTCTCCTTTGGCAAAGAAAAAGAAAGACGTAAAAGAATGCTAAAAAGAGATCCAGAGAGTTTTTAAAACAATTCGCCATGGTGTTTGCGAGGTAGGACACTAGTCCTACTCTGTTTCAGGTGGTCGCAACCAACGTTTTGGATTATATGCTGCTTTCTCAATCAATTGTGATAGGCTAATACTAAAAAATAAGTAAAAAGGTAGAAAACCTCTCATGTTTATAAGCTGCCATTCTTACAGCATTGAGTCTTAGCAAATTTCAGAATTCTTACGTTAGCAGTGTTATATGCTATCAAAGGATTAAGACCTTTAGAGAAAAGATAGCAATAACAAACAAAGAAGGTCTTGTCCTTGCAGAAGAGCTGCTTAGGATGGTTGTTAAAATTCGCCCAAGAGTGGCAGATTAACTGTCAGAATGGGGAAATGCATCCTGCCAATCATGCATTCAACATAACACCAAGGGGTCTGCACGGTAAAAGACAAAAAAGAATACAGCTAATCTGCTAGTTAGGCCAACTAAAACGCGTAAACTTGAGACGCCTCCGATGAAAAATTCCCTACAATATTAGCCTCTTGCAGGATGAAAGAAGCGCAAATGAGGAAGACAAAAACATTGACTTGACTGTGACAAAGCTGACCCTGAATTGAAGGGGAATTTAGCTGCTCCCGTCGACAATGGGATAATAATGTATTCAAAATAACAATGGGCTTCCCAATGCCACCGAAAATGGAAACTGATCGTAAAAGAATTTCCTGAAAATTATTTTACTAATCGTGAGGATTAGCAGTTCAAATATGAGCCAATCAGAATTCTTCAGAAAAAGAATTACCAAGGTTGAGCAATTTAAGGAAATGTGTTCTACCAAAATAGATAGGCGAGACAATCTATATATAGCCTGGCTGGTTAATTTTTCAGTGTTCTTAGGCCATATGTGAACTTAAAAGAGGACTAAACTAATATGCTGACTCAAGGCCGTATCTGGTGGAGGGGGAATGAGAGTTTGAATCCCCTTGAAATTTTTGGTCGGAAACTCCTTGAATTTATTTCTATGGAAACTCCATTTGGCTCAAATTAGAACTAGCTAAATCTCGTATTAGTAAAATCTCACTGTGGATGGGTCTTAAGCAATGCCTGGTTTTTTCAAAAGACATAAGAATATAATTAAAATTTTTATGTTTAAAAAAAGGATTGTGTTTGAAAATTACAGGAAATTTTAGCATTTCTTAGTAGTATTAAATATATTTGAAGTTATAAAACCGAAGTAACCCATCATAACACAAAGCAGCAAAAGAGAACGCAAAAAAAAGAAAAAATCTGGATGTAACAGAAGTAACTTGGATTGTATAATTTGTTACTACCTGAAATTTTTTGGATTCAGTTTTTGTATGTCTGATGTGTTTTATTTAAGGTTATACATATCTTTAGTTTGCTTCTTTTTTTTTTTAGCAAACTTCTTGTTTTGTTGCACTATTTTGTTTTCGTGCTCTTTCTGCTTCTTTGTTTTTATCAGCGAAGAAGACAGCTTGTTTTATGAAACCCCAGACACTGATTCTCTCATTTTCGCCCTTTTCACAGATCTAGCGCATTTGCTTTCTTTTGGCTTTTTTTTATTTTATTTTTTTGTTGTCTTTGAGAATTTGCTTCTTCTTGAGTAGTTGATTGTTATGATATTATTATGACGGATAATTCTTGTAGGTTTCAGATTTATCAGATTATGTATTCAGAATCTGATGTATTCAGATTTTTAAATACTACAATAACATAAAAATAGTAGATTCCATTGCATTCGATGCTTTTTTTTCGTGCACACCGTCACTAAAGGTAACTAAAAAACGTTGGAATATAATTTAAAACGCTTATTTTTCTATTTTTATTTTATTTTTAACGTGATTTAAAGTTAACGTTAAAACGTTTTAAAGTTAAAAGGCTGCCTTGTAAAAATATGTTAAGTAACTGTATAGTAGCATTGATTTTTGTTTCTTATTTCAGAGTTACAAAGGGATCGATTATGAACCAGCTCCCTGCGTAAAGACAAAGAAGGTGAAACCAAAGGGAAAACTGCTATCTGAAGCTAGTGGGGTTTCTGATCATAACCTCAAATTAGAATCAACTCCCCTGAGATATACACGTTCTTCTTCAAAATTGAAAACTCCGCCAGCCCTAGTAACAAAAAATTTAAGCCAACAAGATTTTGACTTGAATACTTTGAACGTTGCCAAAAGAAATATTTTGACGTCTTTTTCTGTGTCAAAAAATTCTGCATTTGCCACCGTCAAAATGGAACCGATGCAATTTCTAGCCTGTCCAAATTGCTCACAAAAATTTCTTGAAAATATCGAATTTCACACGCATTTCGAAAATTGTGCTGCTTCCAGTCGTGAAGCTCATACTTTAGAAATAACTGTTTCTCGTGGACACAGTACAGACTTCCGATCCACTCAAACCCAGACATTAGATTACATCGATCTCGACACTGCTTTGACATTAGCTGACGCCAATCATGTTGAAGTTTGGGATAAAGACAAGCAAATTATGCAAGAGACATCTTCTGCAAAAGACACAACTAAAAGACAACGGCCACACCAATTTAAGATGTTCCATGCGTCCACATCGAAGTCGATCTTGGGTCTGTCCATAGAGAAGAGACTTGATCTTGGAAACAAACTTCAACTATTAATTGACAATCGCAGAAAAGATGATGACGAATTTGACTCTGAGGTGCTGGCAGTTCTTCAGTCTCTGCCTGAAAAATCGTTGTATCTTGCTCTCTGCTGCCCTATCTGCCTAAGAAGGTACAAGTACAAGCTGAAATTCAGACGACATTTAATCCAAGGTTTAATAAATGGTTGTGTCCAACCGAAGACAGCCTCAGAAAAAGATTTCCCAGAAAATATTTTGTCACTGTTTCAAGGTGAGGAGTTTTGTACTTCATTGAAAGTGAAGAAACTGTCAAATAAATTAGCTCACATTATCCACAACATGATACAAAACGCCGAATCTGACTGCTCTGTAACATGGGCCTTAAAAAATATTGGTTCTCTCCCATCTGTTGAAGATATAGAAACTCTAATCCAGCAATCTGACAATACTGAAATACAGAGTTTCTTCAATCAGTCGAAACTTCAGACATTTTTTCTTGATTTAATCTTAGAAAGGAGCAAAATATTCCAGACTAGAAAAAATAGAAAGACTATTCGTGACACCCTTCCAGCACGACCTAAAAGTGCCCCAATAAGTTCGTCCCGGAAGAGAAAGAAATCTGATAATATGCCCGACTTACCCAACCTTTCTAGAGAGGCACGTATTGATGATTTACTTGAGAAAGAATTAGGAGCCATAATTTTGCAACAAAAATACCTCAATGAGCCGCCAATGCACTCCTATAGTCCTGATCTGTATCCTGGTTTGCAACTGGAGCCAAGGCCATTTTCCGAGCCATGTTTGTACGAACAGAATGATGATCTTGTTATTGCAATGCTTGAGCCAATAAAAGTTGAGCCAAATGAGACTGTCGGGGATTCTGGGTATTTTTCTGGCAATAATTCAATTGGGAGTTTTGTTGATGCTGATCCTTCTTCTTTTGTACCGATTGACTTTCCAATGCCCAAGCTATTGCCCCTTCAACCAATGTAAGTAGCTTACCCTACTTCTCTGCTGTCTCTTTCTCCCTTCCTTCTCTCCTCTCTTCCTCTTTTTTTCTACCTTTGCCTGCCCGTCTTTCTGCCCTTCTCTCTTTTTCCGTTTCTTTCTCTATCTTTCTCCTTCTTCCCGCTCTCTGTCTTTTTCTCTTTTCATCTGTGTTTTAGTCTTTTTGTTCTAACCCCGTAATTCAGCTTTTGGGTGTTAATTCCCTGTACTTTGCTTATTTCATAACTAATATATCTGCTGTTGGAGGCAGTGGGCCTTTTTTGCTTGAGCTTCCACTCAGTTTTTCGAGTTTGCCATTAACAATATATATATATATATATATATATATATATATATATATATATATATATATATATATATATTATATATATATATATTATATATATATATATATATATATATATATATATATATATATATATATATATATATATATATATATATATATATATATATATATATTATATATATATATATATATATATATATATATATATATATATATATATATATATAATATATATATGTATATATATATATATATATATGTATATATATATATATATATATATATATATATATATATATATATATATATATATATATTATATATATATATATATATATATATATATATATATATATATATATATATATATATATAATATATATATATATATATATATATATATATATATATATATATATATATATATATATATTATATATATATATATATATATATATACATATATATATATTTATATATATATATATATATATATATATATATATATATATATATATATATATATATATATATATATATATATATATATATATATATATATTATATATATATATATATATATATATATATATATATATATATATATATATATATATATATAATATATATATATATATATATATATATATATATATATATATATATATATATATATATATATATATTATATATATATATATATATATATATATATATATATATATATATATATATATTGCAGGGGGAGGGTTACTAAATACCCCCCCCCCCCCCTGTATATTACTAAATAGTACCTTTATGGTACCAAACGGCTTATTTTTTAGTTTTTACTGTCATTTTTACTTGATTTGGGAAAATTAGCTTCAACTTTGCCCCTCCCCCAGTATTTTGATGAAGCTACGCCACTGCTCTCCTCTCAATCGGTCTCTCTCCATGCATCCTTCCCACTATCCCTATGTCTGTCCTTCTCTCTCTTTCTCTATATCTCTCTTTCTCTCTCCCCCTCTCTGTTTTTCTATTTCTCTCTTTCCTTCCGTATTTTAGACTTTTTTTCTTCAACCCCGTAATTTAGCTTTTCAGATGTTAATTCCCTGCTTATTTCATGACTCGTTTGTCTGCTGTCGGAGGCAGTGGGCCTTTGTGGCCCGAGCCTCCACTCAGATTTTCGCGTTTGCCCATGATAATAATAATAATCTGCGGTATTAGATTAACCAATAATTTAATCAATTGGTATATTATTGGTGCATATATTTTTACCAAATGATTAATTTAGATTAACCGATATAAGTAACATATCTTGTCTCTCTTTTTTTAATCCGTATCTCTTCATTCCTCCTTCCCTCTGTCCCGTGTCTGTCCTCCTCTCTCTTGTTTTCTCTCCCTCTCCCTATTTTTCTCTCTTCCTCTCCCTATTTTTCTCTCTCACTCCGTTTTTTACTCTTTTTGTTTCAATCCCATAATATAGCTTTTTGGGTGTTAATTAAATAAACAAAAAGTCTTTTCAACTGAAAGTGAGGAGCAACATTAAAACTTAAAACTAACAGAAATTATTACTTATATAAGGGGGGTTGCTCCTCCTCAACACATTGCTCTTTACGCTAAAGTTTGAATTTTGTCCCAATTGTTTAAGAACGACTCCTGAAACACATGGTTCGTTTAATTAGAACAATAAGAAGCTTTTTTAAAGTAATAATAAACTTAAAGAGCGAGGTGTTGAGGAGGAGCAACACCTCTCATATACGTAATAATTTCGGTTCGTTTTAAGTTTTAATGTTTCTCCTTACTTTCAGTTGAAAAATCTTTTTTTTTTTTATTTCTGATTGTTTTTTAAATAATTCCTGGAAATCTGGCTTCACCTTCACGAAAAAATCCTTCCTTAAACCTCTACGCGTAAAATTGAGTCGGCAAAGTGAAAGGAAAACATAAGAAGAATTTTGAATCGGTAATCTGGCAAATTCCCAAATTTTTCCTGAAAAATCTACTCCCTGGAAACTTCCCTTCCCATGGAAAATTTTCCCCGTGGAAAATCCCCCCCTCCCCCAGCAGAAAATTCGTCCTCCCTCCACCCGAAAAATGTATCCATACTTCCCAATAACAAATATTATACGTAAACAATTGGAGAAAAAACTTGCGAACTAATTAGGCTATGAAACTTTGTAATTTGAATTTAATTGTCGGGAACGATACAGACATAAAAAAAAAGTGATTAGGCCTATTGCCGCTAAGCTACGATAGGAAAACCCTTATATCTCATAGGAGATAGTAGCATCCCCCAAAATAGATTAAGTAAAAATAAATCTATTTTCAATTGATTCAAAAAAAAATGGACGAACTCAGTGATATATTAATGGTGCAAAAGTTAGTCGCGAAGAATATAGAGATAGCAAAATCTATACCAGAGTACAATGGTCAATCGGATATTGACGAATTTAATATCCAATTGACCCAGTTTGTACAACTAACAAAAACAGACGTTGGAGCGTTAAAAGACATGCTACTACTACGATTAAGAGGCCAGGCCTTAAATTTTCTAAAACAGATCGAACAGACCATAGGCAACAACGCCAACTTGCCAATAAATACAGTTGATAACTTGTTAAAAGCATTCAGTCAACGCCAGCAAGCGGCACCGACACGAGACATCCACGTTACCATAATAATACATGGAGAAGACAGACAGACGTAAATCATTTAAATATGCCTACGGAACCCAATACGTCTGAATATCTATTACGGGCACCAACACATGAAATAAATCCTCAGGGAAACGTTTCGGGCCCCTCAGAAACATAAATTGGACCCAGAGGGTGCCAGGTATATTTAATAGGTCCAAGACAATATTAGTGCCTTCTTGTAGTGATATTATTAACAAGTTACCTATATTTAATGATTTTTGTGTAGAAAACGTTTACTTTACGGCCTTAGTTGACAGCGGAGCTACTGTAAATATAATAAACTCATGCGTATTTAATATGTTGCCTCTACATATTAGGCGACAGAGGAACCCTAATAATCCCAATTTAACAAGTGTGACAGGTCATAAATTAAATGCAAAAGGGCCAATTTGCCTAAACGTAAAAAGAGACAATAGAACCTTTATGACAAATTTTATTATATGTGATAATTTCCCATATGAAGCTATTATAGGGGCAAATTTTCTAAGGTCTAATAGAATACTATTAGACGTAGCCAACGAGAGGCTTGTCTACCCAGCTAAGGTAGGGGAAGAAATTTCTACCTTAAGAAATCGTAACAGAGGTTACGAAGACAACATAACAGTAAACAAAATTTCTAGTGGTATAATGTCGAAGTATTATGAACCTCATATCTCGCAAAGACATGGCATAATTGGAAATTTGTTCAATTACCCTGAGAGATATTGCAGAAATGAAGTATATTTAAATAATACAAGTATGGAATCTGCGAAAATAAAAATAGGAGATATGCGACAGTACAGTTCAAATGAAATTAAGAAAATAGCGGAATTATGGAAGAACATAATAAAACCCAACGTGACGCCACAAGATGCCGCAATGGTGCAGCATAGCGCCTGTATGAATCTAGTAAATAACGAAAATAAAGAGAAATATTACGGATTCGCGATAAGGAAAACAAAAGTCCCTCCCAAAACGATGCAAAAAATTCAAATATCACAGTTTAAGGTATAATTTTAGACTTGACGCGATCAATCTTCATTACCGCTATCAGGACGGCCAGAAAATCTTTATTGCTACAAATGGCACGGTCGGTAGGATTCGAACCTACGCTCCCAAAGGGAATATGATTTCCATAACAAATGATTCCATAACAAATCGCTACAAATATCAATCTTTTTATCGCAACAAATGGCGCGAGTCGGAAATTGGAGAAAAACTGCGAACTAATTAGGCTATGAAACTTTGTAATTTGAATTTAATTATCGGGAACGATACAGACATATAAGAAAAGTGATTAGGCCTATTGCCGCTAAGCTACGATAGGAAAACCCTTATATCTCATAGGAGATAATAGCATTCCCCAAAATAGATTAAGTAAAAATAAATTTATTTTCAATTAATTAAAAAAAAATGGAAGAACTCAGTGATATATTAATAGTGCAAAAGTTAGTCGCGAAAAATATAGAGATAGCAAAATCTATACCAGAGTACAATGGTCAATCGGATATTGACGAATTTAATATCCAATTGACCCAGTTTGTACAACTAACAAAATCAGACGTTGGAGCGTTAAAAGACATGCTACTACTACGATTAAGAGGCCAGGCCTTAACTTTTCTAAAACAGATCGAACAGACCATAGGCAACAACGCCAACTTGCCAATAAATACAGTTGATAACTTGTTAAGAGCATTCAAAGATAGGTTCATAGACACCAGCTCTATAAATAAATTAAACCACGGAGTAGTAAGCTTTGATTTTTCACAGAATATAAGGGAATATCTTGATAACATACGCATTTCTGTAGAAGCAAAATACGGAAGTGGTTCTGGGCAACTGTATGAAAAAGTCATACTAAATACCTTTTTGCAAGGGCTACCCCCAAAACTATATAGAGTAGTAATATCCAAAAATATTCAGACGTTGGATCTTGCAGTTCAGGAGGTAGAGCGATTAATCAAAGTTGATACAATGGTTGCTAATCATAGTAAAAGCAAAAATAAATAGCCTAGGCGATTCAAACGCGAACCTAATTTTCAAGGGCGATCAGGCATCCCCCAATTTCTTTTCAAGGGATAACTCCCCAGTGCCAAAAAGAAACAAAACACCAGAACCCGCTAGGCAGAAAACAGTACGCTTTCAGCCTATTAAACAATCTAATTATGGAAATAACCCTACAATAATAAGGTGCTATAATTGTAATCGTGTTGGCCATATCGCCAGAGAGTGCCATTATATCACCAATCGCATACCAAGAATTGCTGTCGATAACACGCAAAATTACGGCAACCATTTGTTCGGAAGAACAAATTTTAGAACCGGCCGTGCAATAGGCTATAGCCAAGGGGGATTGCGCCAATCAGTACCTTATAATGCGTACCAACCAAATTTGTATAACCCTCCCCCCAACAGACAAATTAATTACCGATTTGAAAACCCAAATACTCGCCAAAGCCAATATAATGCAAGAATGCCATATAGAAATCACGAAAATTTGCCGATGGGAAATGAAAATTTTGCAAGCCAACGGCATTGGCAGTCAACGCCAGCAAACGGCACTGACACGAGACATCCACGTTACCATAATAATACATGGAGAAGACAGACAGACGTAAATCATTTAAATATGCCTACGGAACCCAATACGTCTGAATATCTAATAAGGGCACCAACACATGAAATAAATCCTCAGTGAAACGTTTCGGGCCCCTCAGAAACATAAATTGGACCCAGAGGGTGCCAGGAATATTTAATAGGTCCAAGACAATATTAGTGCCTTCTTGTAGTGATATTAATAACAAGTTACCTATATTTAATGATTTTTGTGTAGAAAACGTTTACTTTACGGCCTTAGTTGACAGCGGAGCTACTGTAAATATAATAAACTCATGCGTATTTAATATGTTGCCTCTACATATTAGGCGACAGAGGAACCCTAATAATCCCAATTTAACAAGTGTGACAGGTCATAAATTAAATGCAAAAGGGTCAATTTGCCTAAACGTAAAAAGAGACAATAGAACCTTTATGACAAATTTTATTATATGTGATAATTTCCCATATGAAGCTATTATAGGGGCAAATTTTCTAAGGTCTAATAGAATACTATTAGACGTAGCCAACGAGAGGCTTGTCTACCCAGCTAAGGTAGGGGAAGAAATTTCTACCTTAAGAAATCGTAACAGAGGTTACGAAGACAACATAACAGTAAACAAAATTTCTAGTGGTATAATGTCGAAGTATTATGAACCTCATGTCTCGCAAAGACATGGCATAATTGGAAATTTGTTCAATTACCCTGAGAGATATTGCAGAAATGAAGTAAATTTAAATAATACAAGTATGGAATCTGCGAAAATAAAAATAGGAGATATGCGACAGTACAGATCAAATGAAATTAAGAAAATAGCGGAATTATGGAAGAACATAATAAAACCCAACGTGACGCCACAAGATGCCGCAATGGCGCAGCAAAGCGCCTGTATGAATATAATAAATAACGAAAATAAAGAGAAATATTACGGATTCGCGATAAGGAAAACAAAAGTACCTCCCAAAACGATGCAAAAAATTCAAATATCACAGTTTAAGGTATAATTTTAGACTTGACGCGATCAATCTTCATTACCGCTATCAGGACGGCCAGAAAATCTTTATTGCTACAAACAATAGACAAATTTGTAACTTAAAGACCTTTCCCCAGGGCTTGTGGGGGTTATGATATCTCTAATGGTATAGTTTTTCGGCTTTTCAATTATGCCGAACAAAATGGCAATCTCAAAACCGTGATCAGACGATTTTGAGAAAAAAGTGGGCGTGGGAGGGGGCCTAGTTGCCCTCCAATATTTTTGGTCATTTAAAAAGGGCACTAGAACTTCTGATACCCGTTCAAATGAGCCCCCCCCCCCCAAAAAAAAAAATTCTAGCATCACTGGGTCGATAAGATCACCCCTGAAAAAAAAACAACAAAAAACAAATAGGCTAACACGCATCCATGATCTTTCTTGTGGCAAAAAACACAAAGTTCCACATTTTTGCAGATAGGAGCTTGAAACCTCTAATTTATGGTCCTCTGATATGCTGAATCTGACGGTGTGATTTCATTAAGATTATGTTACTTTTAGGGGATGTTTCCCCCTTTTTTCGAAAATAGGACAAATTTCTAAGGCTCATAGCCTTTGATAGCTCCGAACTTATATGTTTGAAATCAGCATAAAAAGTTGATTTTTTTGATATATCTATTGGTATCAAAATTCCGTTATTTACAGTTTCGGTTACTATTGAGCCGGGTCGCTCCTTACTTACAGTTCGTTACCACGAAATGTTTGATTCCCGGTACATTACTTATTTCATAACTATTTTATTTCTACTTGGAGGCAGTTGGCCTATAAGGCCTGAACCTCCACTTTTTTTCTTTTTTTTTAATTAAATGTTATATTAAATTTAAACGCTAATTTGTTGTAATTCATATTAAAATCTGTAATTAATCCAAGTACAATATTTTAAAGTGTTTTATTTGCCATTAATGCTTGTCTTCAGCTCATTTCGAACGTTGCCAGCATCCTACCTCAGGGTATTGAGTCAAGTGCTATTTGCAAACCATTAATTTTTTTTTAATTTCAAATTAAATAAAAATTATATTACTAAAATAGAAAAAAATAATCGCTTTACAGTAGAATTTCGAGGTTCGTTCATTTGGCGAACTTAAAATGAAGGGTACATTGAAATTTATTTTATTGATGTTCTAAGAGCATATGGGTAGTTGTGTTTTTCCTACCCGCGAATACGTTGAACTGGATTTCAGTTTGCTCTTTTTTCTCTTCAACTGCGAAACGTTGGTTTTTGCTGATTTGAACAATTTCTATATTTCCGTGTATTTGATTCGTTGATTATTTTTTTTTTTGAAAATAACTAGCGTAGATGGGCTGAGTTCCTGGTTTAGAGTGAAAAAAAAAAAAAAATGCGATTCCAGTAGGTTGTAGGAAACGAAATATCAATGACAAAGACTTTTCCTTCTTTCCAAGAATTTATCTATAATATAATTTTTATCTATATACCTATAATTTATCTATAATGTACCTATTTATCTACGTACACATCAACGCGAGCACATTGATCATTCCTTTCTTTCATACCCATAAACCTTTTCTCATAGCATTCCAACTGAAGAAGATGAGTCCCTGCAAAGACCATATGATAGTCCACCGGTCCTAGAATGTCCTGGGGAACTTATAGATGCTCATTATGGTTCATGGTCTACTGATAGTCTTTTTAATTAGGTAAGATTTAACCCTTTCCTGGCGGATGTACCCATGGGTTTTTCAGTAATTATTTTTTCTTTCTATCATCCCACTAATATCGGCCCTCCAGATTCTCTCTTGGTTCCGAAATTGGTGTAGCAGCCTGCTAATTTTAGGATTCAGGGCATCTATAGTCCGGATAGGAAATTGTTAATTCCAGCTCCCTGAAAAAAAAAACAATGAATAAAATAGACAATGTGTGAATATGAGGCAGAGTAACCTGTGGGTAATTTTTACCAAAAATAAAATGTTTGACACTCATGACTTTACATTTGGGTTCTTTTTTTAGGGGGGGGGTGGGGTAAAATACCAAAATTTAAAAGGATTTTTTCTGCTAACCAGAAAAATTTCAGATTTTCTAAGGATTTTAGTTTTTTAAGCATATAGGGCGAAAATTCAATTTTCTGAAGATTGAAAATGAAATCCTGGGGTGCTCAAGTTTTCAGTTGTACAATTTATCTCCAAATGTACAAAAAAATAAAAGTTATTTTTCTACCTCCAATCTAAAATAATTTAATTTTCTTCTGACTAAAACTGAAAGTGTGGACTATAACAAAAAAACTAGCCATTACACCAGAATTGTCACACGGAAATTTCAGATTTTCTGAGGATTTTAGTTTTTTAAGCATAAAGGGCGAAAATTCAATTTTCTAAAGATTGAAAATGAAATCCTGGGGTGCTCAAGTTTTCAATTGTACAATTTATCTCCAAATGTACAAAAAAGTAAAAGTTATTTTTCTACCTCCAATCCAAAATAATTTAATTTTCTTCTGACTAAAACTGAAAGTGTGGAGTGGTTATAACAAAAAAACTAGCCATTACACCAGAAATTGTCACACGGAAATTTCAGATTTTATGAGGATTTTAGTTTTTTAAGCATAAAGGGCGAAAATTCAATTTTCTGAAGATTGAAAATGAAATCCTGGGGGTGCTCAAGTTTTCAATTGTTCATACTTGCAAGATTTTTTAAGAATGGGGTTTGAAAACTGATTACAAGATCAGCCCAAAAATAAATTTGAAATATTAAAAAGAATTTGTTGTTAACCTCCAAATGTACAAAAAAGTAAAAGTTATTTTTCTACCCCCAATCCAAAATAATTTAATTTTCTTCTGACTAAAACTGAAAGTGTGGGGTGGTTATAACAAAAAAACTAGCCATTACACCAGAGTTGTCACCACAGTCAGTTCCTATAGTGCTACAATGCCCTAATTTGTATGCCACAAAGCGATTTTCTGTGCTTCAGTAAAAAAATTGACCGTAATAGTGCTAAAATAGCATTTCCATGCTATAGGTGGCAACCCTGTATTACACTTTTTGCAGATATGGGAACTTGTCGAATGAAGTCGAAATTCAAAATCCATTGTAAGTATCACTCTTATCTATGTTTAATTTGTCAATGATTTGATAATCATGACCCTTTACATCAGCCTTTCCTCATGGATGTAATACGGTAGTTATTTTTTCTTATATTTCTAAGAGTTACAGATATTGCAAGATAGATTGATATATAGCTTACACATACTATATCAATTTATAGAAATATCTTATTTTAATCCTCTAAAATGCAGAGATACCTTACGATAAATCGATATACATTATATATATAATATATCGGTAAGTCAAAACATTTAGAAAGATCTTTCTAAAACGTGGAGGTACTGGAAGATAAATCTTTATATAGCTTATATATAACGTATCTATATATCGATATATTTTATCTTAATCTTTCAAAAAGTAGAGATACCGCAAGCTAGATTGATATACATCTTAGCTATAACATAGTGACATGCCAATATATTTTTTTTTATCTTTTTAAATGGCGGAAATATCGCTAAGTAAACCAATATATAGCTTCAGGTACCTCAATAAATTATTCTTTTAGTTTTTTTTCATCAATCTAGATCAGTTTTTACCTAGGCTGAGGTCTTTAAAGGCCACGGTAATGATTGGATAATCCTCCTTTAGTCCTTTCCGCAGGTCATCCTATGTGGAGGATGAAACATGCCTAGGAAAAACTAGGTCTAGACATGGACGAAATAATATAAGTGATATTAACTGCCCCAAAGAGTTTGGACCAGTTATTAAAAGCTTTTAGCGAGAGTGCTACTAAGCTTTTCTACAAAAAAAAGCTTCCAAATGTATTCCAAGCTTCATTTCCCCAGCTAGCTAGCTCAAGAAATGTGACTCTTGAATTCCCAATTACCCTTCTTGTTACTACATGTATATATTCCCTTAAAATAATTTAGATATACCAGTGTCTTTAGGACAGGGATGAAATACCGGCTTTGATTTTCCAAAAACGGTATGTCACACGACACGCAATTTACTGGAGGGCATAAAGACTGAAAAATGTGAGTTTTTTTTTAAATTGAACTTAAAACTTGATTAAATCAACACAGTAAACAAAACAACGGGTAGGCGAAGAGGTAGAACTTGATGTGTCTTCTTTAGCCCAAGAAAGAAACGAAAAACGAAAATTTTTTGTGCATGCTGAACAGTGGTCTGCGTAGCTTAGATGTCGATCTCCTGATTCTCTGAACTCAACCGGGGACTACAATGTGCAGCTGGAGGTAAATCAACCGACACTTCCCGTTTTCCCTCTGCATTTCTCCAGGTACCCATTTGGAGCTGGGTCGACTCAGGCTGAGCTTACAGGGTTCCAACGCTAACCCCCCCTCCAAACCAAATAATCAGCAACACCAGGACTCGAACCTTACAGGTATAGGATTTCAAATCTGGGGTGTCAACCACTTGCCTAGGACGGTTTAACACAAACAAAAAAACAAAAAAAGAATAAAAATATAAATTTCTCAAAAAGAAAAGAAGAAGAGGGGAAAAAAAATGTAAGCTGAAAGAACTAACTTCTTTAAATTCTTTCTAAGCGACAGGGGCGATTGTGAGTCACTTCCTGATGGTGATTCACTAGTTCAAATAACTTGTATTTATTCGCAATTAGGAAATTGCTACCTTATATTTATCTCGGTCTCTCATTCTTAAAAAAATGGGAAAACAAACTTGTTCATAGCTCTAGATAAATGACATTGTTGACTTTTAATCAACAATTTTAGTTCATTAAAAAAATTTTTTTCTCTAAGGTATTAATCAATTTTTTTCTAAATCAAGAGCTTACAATCGGAGGAACATTTTCCAGGGACAGTGTTAAGCCTTTTTCGTCCCTCCTCCAATTGATTGTTCTGTCATCTGCAAACGATATTTGTAATTCATATGTTGAAGGCATGCAATTTGAACATCATTTATACAAATGAATAGAAGCCATGTACAGAACGTTTTTAATAAACTCTTACATAAGGAAATTTTTCTTTAGCATCAGTATGCAAAAAAAAAAAAAAAAAAAAAAAAAATGATCGGAGGAAAAAAAAGCCATTTTCTAGCTATATCTGTGAGTGAGAAAAGTAGACAAATAGACAAAACACAATTTGAAAAAAATGATTTTGGACCGTCGATATAACTTCTTTTGTTTGAGTGGATTGGCTTAAAATATAGTTTTCAGAAAAAAAAAAATATTAAAAATCGCCTCCTGAATCACCACATCCAAGATTCCAAAGTAGCTAAATGGGTTTTGGAGATGTTTGTATATTTCAAAACCTTATAATAGCTGGTTCTTAAGTTGATAAGGTACCTAAAACGATCACCCTATCTCGTCCATTATTATTTTTTTCTAGTTTTTGTGGCCAATTTACTTGGTGGCCAATATTTCAAAACGTTATAATGGCTAGTAAAACGCTATAATAGTTGACTCGGTACCTTAAAGGATCACCCTATCTCGTCCATTATTATTTTGTTCAGTTTTTGTGGCCAATTTACTTTGAATTGATTAGATGATCTTGCCAGAATTTATAGAGCTTACATAAGGGAGCTAAATAATTGACAGACAAATAAAAGCCGACACTTACTTTCCTAAAAATCTTAGAAAAACCAAAATTTAAATTTTAGCCTGGTTCTGTCCTGGTTTGAGTCCTGGTGTCGCTGGTTATTTGGTTTGGAACGGGGTCAATGGTGTGACCCTGTAAACTCAGCCAGAGTCGACCCAGCTCTAAAAGAGTGCCTGGAGAAATTTGGGGGAAAACACGGGAAGCGTCGGATGATTTGCCCCCAACCATGCATAGCACTCTCGGCCGAAGGCATTGAATCAGGAGATCGGTACCTGCGCAACGCAGACCTTTGGTCAGCATTCGAAAAAGTTTTTTTTCTTTTTAGTTCTGTCCCGGAGGTAGAGATATTCAATTTTAATGCACATCATTAGAAAGTGTAATTGGTTTTCAATGAAATGGAACATAATTTTATTTTTGAAGTTGTGGAAAGGACAATCCCTTGAAATATCAGCCAGAAAATCGCTAAAAATAAGCTAAAAGGAAACGGCATTTGAGTGTTTTGGCCGCTTTGAGGGTTTCCTGTGGTGTCACCTGCTTTGTTTTAAATTTCTCCGACAGAAGAGACGTAAAATTTCACTGTCTTTTCAATCAAATTTCACTGCCAAACCAAGATTTCTTGATATCTCTCGATGATAGCTAGTCCCCTTAAAGAATTCATTAGTGAGTCCTTTGTCTTTGTGACGGTCAGCCAACATTGAGGCTCACGATATGATTTTAAAGTACTATATCGCCTTAAATAAGGTGGACTGGCAGTTGGATCGTCTATCAGAGGCAACGCTGTAGCGTTGCCTATAGTAAAGGCCATACGGCTCCAATGTTTTATTATTATTATTTTTTTTTTTTCCCAGAGGCACTTCATATGGAAGGGGTCGCCGTAGAAGCTTCAAAGGAGGCTCATTCGATTGGAAATCGAGAGTTCTAGTGCCCTTTTTAATAGTCGAAAATAATTGGAGGGAAACTAGCCCCCCCCTACGCCCATCATTCCCCCAAACACATCCAATCAAAATTTTGAGATAGCCATTTTGTTCAGCGTAGTTGATTTCCAGATAGAAAATATATTTTTGAGGAGGATACTCCTCCACAACCCTCAAGGAAAGGGTTTTAAGTTATGCCCTGGGGGCATATAATGTTTTTATAGAAGGCGTTGTCGTAAAAACTTCAAAACAGGCTCATTCGATTGGAAATTAAAGTGCTAGTGCCCTTTTTAGTAGTCGAAAGTGATTGGAGTGTAACTAGCCTCCCTCCCCCCCCCACCCGCCCATCATTTCCCCAAACACATCCAATCAAAATTTTCAGATAGCCATTTTGTTCAGCGTAGTTGATTTCCAGATAGAAAAAATATTTTTGAGGAGGACACTCCCCCACAACCGTCAGGGCAAGGGTTTTAAATTATGCCCTGGGGGCATATAAGGTTTTTATAGAAGGCGTTGTCGTAGAAACTTCAAAACAGGCTCATTCGAGTGGAAATTAAAGGGCTAGTGCCCTTTTTAATAGTTGAAAATGATCGGAGGCAGCTAGCCCCCCCCCCCACGCCCATCATTCCCCCAAACACATCCAATCAAAATTTTGAGATAGCCATTTTGTTCAGCGTAGTTGATTTCCAGATAGAAAATATATTTTTGAGGAGGATACTCCCCCAAAACCCTCAGGGCAAGGGTTTTAAGTTATGCCCTGGGGGCACATAAGGTTTTTATAGAAGGTTTTGTCGTAGAAACTTCAAAACAGGCTCATTCGATTGGAAATTAAAGAGCTAGTGCCCTTTTTAATAGTCGAAAGTGATTGGAGTGTAACTAGCCCCCCCCCCACGCCCATTATTTCCCCAAACACATCCAATCAAAATTTTGAGATAGCCATTTTGTTCAGCGTAGTTGATTTCCACATAGAAAATATATTTTTGAGGAGGATACTCCCCCACAACCCTCAGGGCAAGGGTTTTAAGGTATGCCCTGGGGGCATATAAGATTTTTTATAGAAGGCGTTGTCGTAGAAACTTCAAAACTGGCTCATTCGATTGGAAATTAAAGAGCTAGTGCCCTTTTTAATAGTCGAAAGTGATTGGAGTGTAACTAGCCCCCCTCCCGCCCCCACGCCCATCATTTCTCCAAACACATCCAATCAAAATTTTCAGATAGCCATTTTGTTCAGCGCAGTTGATTTCAAGATAGCAAATATATTTTTGAGGAGGACACTCCCCCACAACCCTCAGGGCAAGGGTTTTAAGTTATGCCCTGGGGGTATATAAGGTTTTTATAGAAGGCGTTGTCGTAGAAACTTCAAAACAGGCTCTTTCGATTGGAAATGAAAGGGCTAGTGACCTTTTTAATAGTCAAAAATGATTGGAGGGCAACTAGCCCCCCCCCATGCCCATCATTCCCCCAAACACATCCAATCAAAATTTCGAGATAGTAATTTTGTTCAGCGTAGTTGATTTCCAGATAGAAAATATATTTTTGAGGAGGATACTCTCCCACTACCCTCAGGGCAAGGGTTTTAAGTTATGCCCTGGGGGCATATAAGGTTTTTATAGAAGGCGTTGTCGTAGAAACTTCAAAACAGGCTCATTCGATTGGAAATTAAAGAGCTAGTGCCCTTTTTAATAGTCGAAAGTGATCGGAGTGTAACTAGCCCCCCTCCCCCCCCCCACGCCCATCATTTCCCCAAACAAATCCAATCAAAATTTTCAGATAGCCATTTTGTTCAGCGTAGTTGATTTCCAAATAGAAAATATATTTTTGAGGAGGACACTCCCCCACAACCATCAGAGCAAGGGTTTTAAATTATGCCCTGGGGGCATATAAGGTTTTTATAGAAAGCGTTGTCGTAGAAACTTCAAAACAGGCTCATTCGATTGGAAATTAAAGGGCTAGTGCCCTTTTTAATAGTCGAAAATGATCGGAGGGCAACTAGCCCCCTCCCCCACGCCCATCATTCCCCCAAACACATCCAATCAAAATTTTGAGATAGCCATTTTGTTCAGCGTAGTTGATTTCCAGATAGAAAATATATTTTTGAGAAGGATACTCCCCCACAACCCTCAGGGCAATTGTTTTAAGTTATGCCCTGGGGGCATATAAGGTTTTTATAGAAGGCGTTGTCGTAGAAACTTCAAAACAGGCTCATTCGATTGGAAATTAAAGAGCTAGTGCCCTTTTTAATAGTCGAAAGTGATTGGAGTGTAACTAGCCCCCCCCCCCCACGCTCATTATTTCCCCAAATACATCCAATCAAAATTTTGAGATAGCCATTTTGTTCAGCGTAGTTTATTTCCAGATAGAAAATATATTTTTGAGGAGGATGCTCCCCCACAACCCTCAGGGCAAGGGTTTTAAGTTATGCCCTGAGGGCATATAAGGTTTTTATAGAAGGCGTTGTGGTAGAAACTTCAAAACAGGCTCATTCGATTAGAAATTAAAGGGATAGTGTCATTTTTAATAGTCAAAAATGATTGGAGGGCAACTAGCCCCCCCCCCCCCCACGCACATCATTGCCCCAAACACATCCAATCAAAATATTAGATAGCCATTTTGTTCAGCGTAGTTGATTTCAAGATAAAAAATATATTTTTGAGGAGGATACTCCCGCACAACCCTCAGGGCAAGGGTTTTAAGTTATGCCCTGGGGGCATATAAGGTTTTTTATAGAAGGTGTTGTCGTAGAAACTTCAAAACAGGTTCATTCGATTGGAAATTAAAGGGCTAGTGCCCTTTTTAATAGTCGAAAGTGATTGGAGTGTAACTAGCCCCCCTCCCGCCCCCACGCCCATCATTTCCCCAAACACATCCAATCAAATTTTCAGATAGCCATTTTGTTCAGCGCAGTTGATTTCCAGATAGAAAATATATTTTTGAGGAGGATACTCCCCCATAACCCTCAGGGCAAGGGTTTTAAGTTATGCTTAAAAATTATTAAAAAGGTCTAGTGCCCTTTTTAATAGTCGAAAGTGATTGGAGTGTAACTAGCCCCCTCCCGCCCCCACGCCCATCATTTCCCCAAACACATCCAATCAAAATTTTCAGATAGCCATTTTGTTCAGCGCAGTTGATTTCCAGATAGAAAATATATTTTTGAGGAGGACACTCCCCCACAACCCTCAGGGCAAGGGTTTTAAGTTATGCCCTGGGGGTATATAAGGTTTTTATAGAAGGCGTTGTCGTAGAAACTTCAAAACAGGCTCATTCAATTGGAAATGAAAGGGCTAGTGACCTTTTTAATAGTCAAAAATGATTGGATGGCAACTAGCCCCCCCCCATGCCCATCATTTCCCCAAACACATCCAATGAAAATTTTGAGATAGCAATTTTGTTCAGCGTAGTTGATTTCCAGATAGAAAACGAACAAAAATTAATTAAAAAAACTTTCCGAAAAATAAGTTTTTCAAAGAAAAGTAAAGGCCATTTTAAACTTAAGCTCAGGAGATACAATTACCTGTTAAAATTCAAACTCAAAACGACCAGAAATTACTGTTAAAGAATAAATGAAACCCAAAACGAACAGAAATTAAATAAACAATCATAGCAAAAAACATACAACAAGTAATAATATAAATGAATAAATAGATCTTAAAGCGAGTAATGCTTAGATTGAATAAGAAAATAAAGCTTAAAACGAAAACAAATATTTTGCTATTAAAGTATAAATGAAACTTAAAAACGAACAGAAATTAAATAATAATCAATGCGAACAAACATACAATATATATTAATGTAAATGAATAAATAAATCTTAAAACGAGTGAAACTTAAATTGAATATGCAATTCAAGTTTGAATCGAATAAAAGAAACTACAAACAAGAGTTTTGGTATCGCCTCACTGCAAAAGCCTAAAACCTACTGCGTCATTGGCGCTTTACTGAAAACGAATTATATTACAAATGTTTTCTTTTGTTCTTAATATTGAAAATAAATATTAAAATTACAGTAAAATTTTGAACTGATGAGCTTCTAGCAATTAATATCATTATGCATCAAATATTCAGTTTAATTTATTAGTTCTTTTCAAGATTAGTCAAGACAAATATAGTTTCACTACAAAAAAAATTTGGATACTGCCCCCTTCTTTAACTGTAAAAACCTAAAGCCTTCTGCGTCATTGGTGCTTCACTGAAAACGAATTACTCGTATATTACAAATTTATTATTTTCCATTTCTTACAGCATTGAAAATGAAAATAAAATTACAGTGAAAAAAAAAAATCTTGAACTGATGGATCTTTCAACAATTAATATCATTATATATCTAACATTCAATTTGATTTTGTTTATACTTTCCAAGACTGTTCAAGACTCATATAGTTTTGCCATTTTTTTTAACTCTGCCATTTTTTCTAACTAATCGTGTTGGTTTGTTATGAAAACATTCTATGGATTCTAGGCATTTCTATTTGAGCGGAAAACTGCACCTCAAACTTTGTGGAACATGCATTTTCTTGCATAAAACACCAAAATATAATAAAATGTCAAGTTTTGGAGTGTTCCACCACTCGCAAGCAAGTGCCATTGGTATTTTTGAATCCGCATGGTCAATTTAGGGGGTGGAGGGTAGGCTAATTCTCGTAGCAGCCCCATTCCGTCGTGGTATGATTCACACTTTCAACACCTGGCGTCCGGACTATCATATAATCTACCAAGCATACAACTACCCCAAATCAGTATCAATAAATAAATGAAACCCAAAACAAACAAATATTAAAATAAATATTAGAGTCAAACTCAAAACGAGCATAAATTAATATGAGTAGGGTTCAAAACCCCTATGCTTTCTAAAAGCGAGAATATAATTTGTACTTTACTGAAAAAAAATTCAAATGAGTTTACTGAAAAAAATGTGCATTGTCAATTTAACATACATATGCTGATATTTATTCCCTAAAATCTTAATTAATGAAAGAATTGTTTTCAGTAAAGTGCCAATGACGCAGTAGGTTTTAGGCTTCTGCAGTGAGACGATACCAAAACTGTTGTTTGTAGTTTCTTTTATTCGATTCAAACTTGATTTGCATATTCAATTTAAGTTTCACTCGTTTTAAGATTTATTTATTTATTCATTTACAGTAATATATATTGTATGTTTGTTCGTATTGATTGTTATTTAATTTCTGTTCGTTTTAAGTTTCATTTATACTTTAATAGCAAAATATTTTTTTTCGTTTTAAGCTTGATTTTCTTATTCAATCGAAGCATTACTCGCTTTAAGATATATTTATTCATTTATATTATTACTTGTTGTATGTTTTTTGCTATGATTTTTTATTTAATTTCTGTTCGTTTTGGGTTTCATTTATTCTTTAATAGTAATTTCTGGTCGTTTTGAGTTTGAATTTTAACAGGTAATTGTATCTCCTAAGCTTAAGTTTAAATTGGCCTTTAATTTTCTTTGAAAAACTTATTTTTCGGAAAGTTTTTTTTAATTATAACATTTAAAGTGTACCATATTTTGAATTCGTCAACGATTAATATTAATTAATCTCCTTTTTTCAGGTATCTCCTTTATGATGTATCTCCTATTTCAGTATCTCTTTTTTTATGTATCTCTTTGTCAGGTATCTCCTTTTTGATGTATCTCCTATTTCAGCATCTCTTTTTTATGTATCTCTTTTTCAGGTATCTCCTTTATAATCTCCTTTATGATGATGAAACGTAGTGACAATAGATCAGTTGTGTTTAGATTCCTTTAGCAATGGCGATTTCAGGGACAACATTCCAAGGATAAAAGGAAATTCTTCTTGAGGGATCATGGAAAAGGACTGCTTCAGTATTTGCAACAAATTTAAGCCATGATACACCTCCCGTCCAATGCTCTAGGTTTTGTAGTGATACTTGTGTGGTTCTATTATGTGTGAGAGTTTCTGCCATGTCTTCAGATAGTCTTTCATTTTTACAAAAGGCTGTTGGTGATGCTAGTTAAGTTCAAATAACTTGTATGTGTTTTTTTTCATTAAAGTTTGTTTTGTTTAGCTTATTTGGTGCTTTAATGGCTTTTACATAAAAAAAAACATTGAATTTAACACTTGCCCTGTATACATTAAACTCATTTTTGGTTTATATTTACTCATAAGACCCTCTGGCGGTGTCGTTCAATATTTTTAAACTCAATTAGTAAGATTACTTGTCAGTAATTTCATTTCGGTTCCAATCCGGTGAAAAATGTTCCCCTTTCCGATAGTCCCTTTCTAATCAATAATGGAAATTCAACAATTGTTTCGACGAAAAAGTAGAGGCGTTTACAGTAAAATTTAAAAACCATTAATATCTACCAATCATTTGAAACTACAAACCGACTGCTATATCACAGGTCCACACAAGGACACATCCAAGATTTTGTTCGGGGGAGGAGGGGTTAAAAAAAAAACCTAAAAAAAATTTAAAAAACGCTTCAAATTGTTTAAATGATTTTTGTTACGTTTTTACGAGTCGGAGAAACATTCCGGGGGGGGGGGTGTTAAACCCTCTATCTCCCTCTGTTTACGTTGTTGGGGTGCACACAAGAGGTGCCTGATAGGGCGGAAGTACCGAATAGAAGATAAGAAAAATACAAAATTCAAGGGGAAATTTATAAGAATTCTAAGTAGATTTGTACAGGTTTCTATATAACATAAAAAAGTACCGTCGTAAGACTCTGCACTTTTGGGGAAAATTCAACAAAAACATAACAAAAAATAATGTGGCCGAATGTGTATTGGCACAGTAGGCATCTTATATGTGACAGTCGCAGTTAAACGTTTAAGAAGTCATCATTTCTATCAATTATTTGTCGCCTCAGTTAGGTAGCTTCTGATTTATCCTAATAAACCTAATTATCCTAATGATATATAGTAATTTTTTCTCCAAATTATTGGCCGGGGGCAACAGCCCCCCCCCTAAATAAAAACACCCAAAGGGGAAAACACCTCGGGAAGGATAGTCAAAGAGGTACTGTTCTAGTAGCCGGGCAACACGAGAGAATTGAAGTTTGGTTAATGCTAATGAAAGAAAACCAAATAGGATAAAAATATAATAGTTTAGAAACAAATTTGGGCTATATATTTGCACGTTAGGGGAGCGGGGGTAAAGTATAGCATATATTAAATACGTAACCTAACCGGTAAATTTTTCGCAGTTCATATTATTGACTTACCAATAAAGTAAACATACCACTCCATGCCTTTTTTATGCTCTTTCCAAATATAATAATCATTTCTGCCGCAACTGAATTTTTCTCCCACCCCTATATATACCAATTCAGGGCATAAATTTGAACATTAGGGGGGGGGGGCGGGGTAAGTTTTACTTACCTCTCATTTGCAACAGAAATTAATTTTACCCCACCCCCTCTAATGTGCAAATATATACCCTGAATTGGTATATATAGGGGTGGGGGTACAATTTATTTGCGGCAAAATTATTATTAAATTTTGAAAGAGCATAAAAAAAGGCATCGAGTGGTATGTTTACTTTATTCGTAAGTCAATAATATGAACTGCAAAAAATTTACCACCTAACCTAGGTACCTTTTCCCCCCTGAACCAAAAAAAAAACTAAAGTTTATATATAGTTCCCGGAGTGAGAAACCCCTTGTTTATACAGCGTTAGATAGGAATTACCGAGTAATGCCTATGTGATCTTTGCTTTTCTCGAGTGGCTGTCTCGCGTCTTTCCCGACTACTAGAACAGTACCGTCAAAGATACAAAATTTAAGGGAAAATCTAAATGCATTCTAAATAGAGTTAATACAGCTTTCTATATAATATACAAAGAATGTATTTGTAAAATTCTGCACTTTTGGTGAAAGTTCTGTCGAAAAACTAAATGCGCTGCCTTTTTTTGCCACTCGCTGCCCAATATCTTGGGAATCCATTTTTGAATTTGGGATCTTGGGAATAAATATATATTAACCACTCCCTCAAAAGTTAAATTAAGAACATATATTAAATATATAAAAAAATAGATGAAAAGTATAATAACAAACACACACACACACTCATATATATATATATATATATATATATATATATATATATATATATATATATATATATATATATATATATATATATATATATATATATATATATATATATGTATATATATATATATATATATATATATATATATATATATATATATATATATATATATATATATATATATATATATATATATATATATATATTTATATATATATATATATATATGCATATATATATATATATATATATATATATATATATATATATATATATATATATATATATATATATATATATATATATATATATATATATATATATATTATATATATATATATATATATATATATATATATTATATATATATATATATATATATATATATATATATATATATATATATATATATATATATATATATATATTATTATTATTTAGGAGCTTGGAATTTCTTTTAAAATCTTTTCAATTTTTTCACAAGTTAATCATAGGCCACTTTAAATTCTTAGTGGTAGCTCTGGTGGCACGATGTATGCCTTTAATGTGATTGGCCCAGAGAAAAATTTATAAAAAGAGTCTCGAAAAGAAAGTCAATAGAAAATTGTTGAACTATTAAAAAAAAAACAAAAAGAAACAAATAAAATGACAGAAAATAAAACTTTGGCGTCTTACTCAAACCTTCTGTGCTATTTATGGTGAAAGTTCTAACGAAAACTAAATGCGCCGCCTTTTTTTTTGCCACTCGCTGCCCAATATCTTCGATCCGATAGAAATTTTGAAATAGTCATTTGTCAAAGAAAAGTCCAAAAACCACATAGCAAAGCCTTCGGTGTCAACGTAACCAGGGGCGTCGTTTGGTGGGGGGGGGGGGCAATTGCTCCCCAATAATGTGGAGAAGAAATTATTATATATCCCATATCCCATGTCCCTGACTATCCTGGTATGGTCCGCTCTTGCCCCCCCCCATAAAAATGTTGGAGATTCGCCTCTGGACACAACCCTCAAAAGTGAATGGAGGGCAACAAGCGCCCCCCCCCCTTCCGAGCCCATCATTCCCCAAAACACATCCGATCAAAATATTAAGAGAGCTATTTTGTTCAGCATTGTTGTAAGTCCCAGTAATTATGTCTTTGGGGATGTCAACCTCACCACAGCCCTCAGGGCAAGGGCAGTAAGTTAGGCAATTTGTTCATTGTTTACATATAGTACATATGATTGAGAAAGATACGCATGTTGGAACTCTACTTTCTAAAAGGACAAAGGGCATTCAGGTGAACCTTTCAGAGAATGTTAAGGGGAGTGTTGAAATAAAGCAAAACGCGTTATGCGTATACAGATTGTCAAAAAGGAGTAACTCAGGAATGACTGAATATATCAATTTGGAGCTTTCAGGAAATGATAAGGAAGATGATAAAAAAATCAATATTTGTATGCTGCCACCGCTTCTACAACTATCACTACTGTTGCTGTTACCGCTACTACTACTACTACCACACTACTCCATTGACAATATTGAGGGGAAATTTAATCTAAGTGAAAAGAAACTATGTGCATGCAGATTGTCAAATAGCGTATCTGAAGAATTGATTTGGATATTAAGTCAGCACTTTCAGAGAATTCTTAAAGGGGAAGATAACCTGACCAAAAGGTAATATATGCACTTTATTACTAATACTATTATCGCTGGTACATTTATCACTACTACTACTGCTTCAAGTACTACTTCTATTGCAGCTACTTGTATGGCTAAGAACATTAAGATGACATTTTCAAGAAGTATATGAATATGCGGGTTATCAAAAGGACATATCAGCAATGTCATAGCAATGGCTAATTGTATTAAGTTGAAACTTCCTTGACTTGATGAGAGGGATGTTCAACTGATCAAAAGGCAATACGCTAATACTACTGCTGCTACTATTACAACTGTTATTGCTTAATACTACTACTAATAATGCCAATACTACTACTGAGACTACTACTAAAATTATGTCTAAGAATATGAAGGTTAAATTTTCAGGGATCTTGAGAGGGAAGGAGAACTGAACCACAGCACACCGTCTGTATGCAGGTTGTCAAAAGGGCGAGTGAGCAATATCTTAGGAACAGTTTGGTTTGTGAAGTGGAAACTTACAGCACTGGCGGATCCAGGGGGGTCTGGCAAGATTTGTCGCGCGCCTTCTTATCATGTATTTTCTTTTTTTCCTTTTTTTTAGAATAAATTTGTCAATTTGGCCAATTATTGGCACCTTTATCATATTCCCCCCCCCCCCAAAGATTTTTCTCATTGACACCCTTGTAACATTGGGCCTCCACCATGATGCCCCTGACTTACAGGGCTTGTTGCGGGGATGTTGAAATAACCAAAATAAAATATTTGCATCCTAATGGTACTACTTATCACTACTGCTACTATTATTACTACTTCTCTTGCTACTTCGGCCACTAAAGCTAAGGCTACTACTGTTAATTCTGCTGCTACTACTATTACTGCTGGTACTACCACTGCTGCTAATAAAACTAAGGGTATTAAGGCAAAAAATTTGGGAACTATTGAAATTGTATGGAACTAAATGGAAACACACTATTCCCATAAAGGTTGTCAAGAGGACGGAACAGAAAGGTTTCAGGAACGGTTGATTGTATTAATTTGAAACTTTCAGTGTGTGTTGAAGAGGAAGTTGAAGAAATCAAAGGTGCTATTTGTATACTGCAACTACTACTACTGCAGTGCAACTACTGTTACTGCGCAAGCTAAGAGTATTATGGTAAAGCTTTCAAGGAATATTTAGGCAGATGTTGAACTAAATCAAAACGAACTATGAGTATGTATATTTTCAAAAAGGTGACAAAATAACATCTCAAGAGCGGGTTACATTATTAAGGGTAAGACGTGGCGGATTTTGAACTAGCTAGAAGGCACTATGTGCATACTATTAATGCTACCACAAAACATTGTTTAAAGGTGTATGGTGTGTGTTATTGAGAAACGTGGCCATGTTTGACTTCAATATTGTTCAAAGGTGTATGGTGTGTTTTATTGAGATATGTGGCCATTTTTGACCTTTAGTTTCCAAAAAATATGAAGGGCATTTAGGTGAGACTTTCAGAGAATATTGAGGGGAGTGTCGCACTAAATCAATACGCGTTATGTGCATATGGTTAATGAAAAGAGCGTAACTCAGGAATGACTGAGTATATTAATTTGGAACTTTCAGGAAATGATAAGCGAGATCATCAATTGACCGAAAGGCAAAATTTGCACACTGCTACTGTAACTAATACTCCAACTACCTCTATTGCTTCTGCTACCACAACTACTACTACTACGACCACTAAAACAAATGCTTCTTTAGCAAGTACTGTGAAGGTTGAGCATTCTAAAATAAACATCGGAGGAACCGTCTAAGGGAAAGTTGAACTAAATCAAAACACTCTGGTTGCATACAGATCGCTGATACAGGCATATCATAAATATTTTTGGAACGGCACGACAGGCACATCACGAATGGGGTATTCAACTGACCGAAAGGCACCGTGTACCTGCTACTACTGATATTAATACTGCTGCGAATGCTGTTGCTACTACAAGTAATCCAGTACTTTTACTACTTTTACTGTTCCTACCGTTATTTTTTGAATTAGAATCATCCGTTGATTTTTGAGCTAAAATCAAGTTGGAGGACTGGGATGGAAAAGTTAAGAGCCAGTACTAATTGGACAAAAGCCAAGATTGATAGTCCGAGTGAGAGGCATAGCTGGCATAAGCCTTTTTCAAAATGATATAAAAACTATGTCATTTCACTTGTATATATATTGTCTGACAAAATAATTGCTTTGTAATATCCACTAAGTAATTTTTTTTTATAAATGCCGATGTTTTATTTGTATTTTTTTTTAGCTTATCTGCTTAAGACGATGACTGTTTGTGTGACCGAAATATCCAATAAATTTTGCAGCTGTTTTCTCTGTCTTCTAATAAAAAGGATTTATCCCTATTGAACTTTTCTTTGTTCGTCAAAGAAAGGATAAGTATAGGATTCGTAACAAACAAGGAACGAAAAGAAAAGTATTAAACGCTACAAAACAAGAAAGAAAATGACTGAAAGAGAGAATAATAAAAAGTGAATAATAATAATATAAAAGAAAATAATAAAACAGATGAACGTTTTGTATTGGCTTTGCAGTAATATTGCTTCTGTTATTACAAAAAAAAGTCAGTGAGAAGAAAACAAAAAAGATTTTACTATGTTTTCTAAGTCTGTTTGGATTGTCTAATTCGGGCAACACTTGTCATTTAAAAGCTGCTCTTCAGGCATTACTTGATTGTCCAGAGTTAATTATTAATTGTTCAGAGTAAGAGGGAGTCCTTGAATAAAATGTGCAAGTTTTGAAGGTGATATGTTTTTGTTTCATTTTTATTTCTAAGCTTAAAGTAAAATTTGCAGGAATATAATACACTGATTTATGAGTCACAGTAGTAAAAGAGCCTGTTTTGCAGTATCTTTTACTAATCAAAATCTTACTTTTTTTGCAAAGCTTGATAAACTTTGTTTATTTCTTGTATCATTATTTTGTCAATTTTTTCCGGTGTTCACACGAACGGTCAGAAAGACAGACACATAATTTTATTTGTCCTTGTCCTTTGTCCTTGAGGACGGGGGTTCGATTCCTGCTATCGCTGGTTCTTTGGTTTGGAATGATAGTCAGTGGGGGGACTATAAACTAGCCAGAGTCAAACTAGCTCTAAAGGGTACCTGGGGAAATCCGGGGAAGGTAAGTTTTGCGAAAGCACATGATGGTTGACCCCTACCGCACTTCCTGGCTGAAGGGCCATGAAACGGAGATCATCCCCACCGGTAAGAACTGTAAAGTCCAATGCTGTATTCTTTTTTTTGTTTATATATATATATATAATATATATATATATATATATATAGATATATATATAATATATATATATATATATATATATATATATATATATCATATTATATATATATATAATATATATATATATATATATATATATATATATATATTCAAGCTTGTTTATATATTAATTTATGAATTTTTGTAATTGTAAAATTTTAAATTATATAACTTAATTAAAATATTTATTTATATCAAACAGTTCGTGGTAACGAACTGTAAGTAAGGAGCGACCGGGCTCAATGGTAACCGAAACTCTAAAAAACGGAATTTTGATACCAATAGATACATCAAAAGAATCAAATTTTAATTCTGATTTCAAATATATAAGTTTCATCAAGTTTAATTTTACCCATCAAAAGTTACACGCCTGAGAAAATTTGGTTGATTTTCGAAAAAAGGGGAGAAGACCCCTTAAAAATTATAGAAACTTAATGAAAGTCACACCATCATATTCAGTGTATCAGAGAATCCTACTGTAGAGGTTTCAAGCTCCTATCTACAAAAATGTGGAATTTTCCAATTTTTGGCAGAAGAAAGATCACGGATGCGTGTTTTTTTTTTTTTTTTTTTTTTTTTTTTTTTTTTTTTTTTTTTTTTTTTTTTTTTTTTTCCAGGGGTAATCGTATTGACCCAGTGGTCCTAGAATATCGTAGGAGGGCTCATTGGAACGGAAATTAAAAGTTCTAGTGCCCTTTTTAAGTGACCAAAAAAATGGAGGGCAACTAGACCCCCTCCCACGCTCATTTTTTTCTCAAAGTCACCCAATTAAAATTTTGAGATAGCAATTTTGTTTAGCATAGTCGAAAATTTAATAAATATGTCTTTTAGGATGACTTAATCCCCCACAGTTCCCAGGGGAAGGGCTGCAAGTTATGAACTTTGCCCATTGCTTACATATTGTATTGGTTATTTGGAAGTATACGGACATTTTCAGGAAGGATTTTTTCTGGTGGGAAGGGGGGGGGGGGCTGGAGGAGGGGGTTACTCGGGAGAATCTTTCCGTGGAGGATGTTTCTTTGGGGTAAGTGACATTTCTATGAAGGGGGCGCCGGATTTCCAAGCATTATTTAAAAAACGATCAGAAATTAAATTAAAAAAAAAAAGTTTTTTCAACTGAAAGTAAGAAGCAACATTAGAACTAAGAACAAAAAAAAAATTATTACGTATATGAGGGGGTTCTCCCCAAAGTCAATACCTCGCTCTTTACGCTACAGTTTTTTTTAGTGCTTTCAAAAGAGCTATCTATTCTAATTAAACGGCCTTTGTGATTCAGGGGTTTGTGAATTAAAATTTTTTTAACTTTTAACGTAAAGAGCGTGGTATTGACTAAGGGGAGAACCCCTTCATATACATAATAACATATACGCAATAAAAAAAAAAACAATAAAGAAAACAAGCGATACGGCTCAATAGTAATCGAAACTTTTAAAAACGGAATTTTGATGTCAATAAATGTATCAAAAGATTGGGCTTATAATGCTGATTCTAAATATATAAATTTTATTAAGTTTAGTATTGCTCATCAAAGGCTACGAACCAGAGAAAATTACGTCAGAACCAAATTTAGAGACAGCCATTTAGCAAAAGAAAAGTAAAATTTTATGCAAATTTTGTTTACTTATTCAATGACGGTGAGCCAAAATAAAAGCTGCATTAACTAAAAAACGATCAGAAATTAAATAAAAAAACAAGTTTTTTAAACTGAAAGTAAGGAGCGACATTAAAACTTAAAACGAACAGAAATTATTCCGTATATGAAAGGGGCTGTCCCCTCCTCAACGCCTCGCTCTTTACGCTAAAGTTTGACTCTGTCTCACAACTTTATTTTTTTAAACAATAAAAAACTTTAGCATGAATGATTTAACAGTAAGAAGCGACCCGGCTCAATGGTAACCGAAACTCTAAAAATCGGAATTTTGATACCAATAGATACATTAAAAGAATCAGATTTTAATTCTGATTTCAAATATATAAGTTTCATCAAGTTCAATCTTACCCATCAAAAGTTACGCGCCTGAGAAAATTTGGCTGATTTTCGAAGAAAGGGGAGAAGACCCCCTAAAATATATAGAAACTTAATGAAAGTCACACCATCATATTCAGCGTATCAGAAAACCCTAATTTAGAGGTTTCAAGTTTCTATCTACAAAAATGTGGAATTTTCCATTTTTTGCCAGAAGAAAGATCACGCATGCGAGTTTATTTGTTTGTTTTTTTTTGTTTTGTTTTTTTCCAGGGATAATCGTATTGACCCAGTGGTTCTAGAATATCATAGGAGGGCTCATTGGGACGGAAATTAAAAGTTCTAGTGCCTTTTTAAGTGACCAAAATAATGGAGGGCAACTAGGCCCCCTCCCACGCTCATTTTTTTCTCAAAGTCTCCTAATTAAAATTTTGAGATAGCTAATTTGTTCAGCATAGTCGAAAATTTAATAAATATGTCTTTTAGGATGACTTAATCCCCAAAGCTCCCAGGGGAAGGGCTGCAAGTTATCAACTTTGCCCATTGCTTACATATTGTATTGGTTATTGGGAAGTATACAGACATTTTCAGGAAGGATTTTTTTCTGTTGGGGGGGGGGGGCTGGAGGAAGGGGTTACTCGGGAGAATCTTTTCGTGGAGGATGTTTCTTTGGGGTAAGTGACATTTCTATGAAGGGGGCGCCGGATTTCCAAGCATTATTTAAAAAACGATCAGACATTAAATTAAAAAAAAACAAGTTTTTTCAACTGAAAGTAAGAAGCAACATTATAACTTAAAACGAACAGAAATTATTACGTATATGACGAGGGTTTTCCCCAAGTCAATACCTCGCTCTTTACGCTACAGTTTGTTTTTAGTGCTTTCAAAAGAGCTATCTATTCTAATTAAACGGCCTTTGTGATTCAGGGGTTTGTGAATTAAAATTTGTTTTAACTTTTAACGTAAAGAGCGTGGTATTGACTAAGGGGAGAACCCCTCATATACCTAATAACATATGCGTAATAAAAAAAACACTAAAAAAAACAAGCGATACGGCTCAATAGTAATCGAAACTTTGAAAAACAGAATTTTGATGTCAATAAATGTATCAAAAGAATGGGCTTATAGTGCCGATTCTAAATATATAAATTTTATTAAGTTTAGTATTACTCATCAAAGGCTACGAGCCTGAGAAAGTTTACCTGATTTTTTAAAGAGGGGGGAAACATCCCCTACAAGTGAAAGAATTTTAATGAAAATCACACCATCAGATTCAGCGTATCAGAAAACCCTATTACATATGTTTCAAGCTCATATCTGCAAAAATCTGCAACTCTGTATTTTTTGCCAGAAGAAAAATATAGGAATATAGAAGTTCGTTAGGTAAGTTAATTTGTAAATTACATCAGAACCAAATTTAGAGACAGCCGTTTAGCAAAAGAAAAGTAAAATTTTTATCCAAATTATGTTTACTTATTCAATGACGGTGAGCCAAAATAAAAGCTGTATTAACTAAAAAACGATCAGAAATTAAATAAAAAAAACAAGTTTTTTAAACTGAAAGTAAGGAGCGACCTTAAAACTTAAAACGAATTGAAATTATTCCGTATATGAAAGGGGCTGTCCCCTCCTCAACGCCTCGCTCTTTACGCTAAAGTTTGACTCTGTCTCACAACTTTATTTTTTAAAACAATAAAAAACTTTAGCGTAAAGAGCAAGGCGTTGAGGAGGGGACAGCCCCTTTCATATACGGAATAATTTCTGTTCGTTTTAAGTTTTAATGTCACTCCTTACTTTCAGTTATTTATTTAATTTATTTAATTTATATACTGGCATATGAGCTCGGTTTGCTGGCTCTTCTACTAACAAAGAGTACCCTTTACGAGTCGAATGGCCCCTATTGACTGGACGATTACCACGTGGTTTATGGTTTTCTCACTGAGAATGAAAAAACAGAATTTTTCTCATTTGAAAAAAACAGGAATTTTATCACTTTGATGGATGTTTTCTTGGACGGTTATGTGTGTTGGACAATTTATTTGATGTTTTTCATGGATGTCAACATCAATTTATGTCTGTTTTATGGTTTTTGTCAGTGAGAATGGAAAAACAGTATTTTTCTCACTTTGATGGAGAATGATTGCATAATCAATCAATCTTGACATCACCTGTCAGAATTGTTTCCGGGGAAGTTAATTAATGTCTGACAGATGACGTCAAGTTAATTAATATCTTTGGAGTTCGACCAGTAGAATTGTTTCCGGGGCAAAGTTTAGATCACACGTGTCAGATGATGTCATGGTTGATTGATTTGACACGAAAGGGGAATTAATTTGTTGTTTCTAAGGAGAATTAATGATTCACGAAAGGGGAATTAATTTGTTGTTTCCAAAGAGAATTGTTTCCGAGCGATTGTCTATTAATGTCTTTGGAGTTCTACCAAGAGAATTGTTTCCGGGTGAATGTTTTGATCTTAGCGATGAAGTGATTAGCGCGCGAAAGGGTTTCTTAGTAATTTCAAATGTGAAAGCACATGGGATGCCAAAAACAAAAGGAACTCGCTGAAATTACGTTTAGGGATTATTTGGGCGAAAGCGTTTTAGACATTTTAGGGAATTATTTCGGCGAAACAGTTAGAGACATTTTAAAAGATGATTTTAGAAAAGGTTTTAGAAGAGAATTTGAGGGTGAAACTCTGTGGTCGTTATAATACACAAGTTGTATTTGAACAGTGTCGTGAGGTCCTCTACCCCAACCCCAAAGGGCTCCGATCCCCCTACCCCAACCCCGAAGGAAGACCCCCGGCCCCCAAAGGTTCCCCGGTTTCCTAGTAATTTCAAATGAACCCATTTTACAAGTTGAAGTACCCATCCTTTTCACCCACAACTTTACTTTAGAGCCTTTTGAATGCTCCAACACCAAGCAATACTTTTCAAAAGACATTTCAGAGCAACTTCTTTTCTTAATGTCCTTCCTAAACCCATTTTACAGGTTGAAATACTTATCTTTTTCACCCACAACTTTACTTTACAGCTTTTTGGATACCTCATCACTAAGCAATACTTTTCAAAGACATTTCAGAGCAAGTTACTTTCTTAATGTCCTTCCTAAACCAATTTTACAAGTTGAAGTACTTATCTTTTTCACCACAACTTTACTTTACAGCTTTTTGGATACCTCAACACCAAGAAATACCTTTCAAAAGGCATTTCAGAGCAAGTTCTTTTCTTAATGTCCCTCCTAAACCCATTTTCCAACTTGAAGTACCCATCCGTTTCACCCACAACTTTCCTTTACAGCTTTTTGGATACCTCAACTCCAAGCAATACTTTTCAAAGGCATTTCAGAACAAGTTATTTTCTTAATGTCCTTCCTAAACCAATTTTACAAGTTGAAGTACTTATCTTTTTCATCACAACTTTACTTTACGACTTTTTGCATACCCCAATATCAAGCAATACTTTTCAAAAGGCTTTATTATATCTTTTCAGAGCAAGTTCTTCACGTAATTTTCTTCCTAAACCCATTTACAAGTTGAAGTACTTATCTTTTTCCCGACAACTGTACTTTACGACTTTTTTGCACACCCAAACATCAAGCAGTACTTTCCAAAAGTCTTTATTATATCTTTTCAGAACAAGTTTTTTTCTTAATGTCCTTCTTAAACCATTTTTACAAGTTGAAGTAGTTATCTTCTTCACCACAACTTTACTTTACAGCTTTTTGAATACCTCAACACCAAGAAATACTTTTCAAAGGCATTTCAGAACAACTTTTTTTCTTAATGTCCTTCCTAAACCCATTTTACAAATTGAAGTACACAATCTTTTTCAACACAACTTTACTTTACAGCTTTTTGAATGCGCCAACACCAAGCAATACTTTTCAAGAGCATTTCAGAGCAAGTTCCTTTCTTAATGTCCGATCTAAAACCATTTTCCAAGTTGAAGCACCCATCCTTTTCACCCACAACTTTACATTACAGCTCTTTGGATACCTCAACACCAAGAAATACTTTTCAAAGGGCATTTCAGAGCAAGTTCCTTTCTTAATGTCTCTTCTAAACCCATTTTACAAGTTGAAGCATTCATCCATTTCACCCACAACTTTACTTTACAGCTTTTTGGATACCTCAACACCAAGAAATACTTTTCAAAAGGCATTTCAGAGCAAGTTCCTTTCTTAATGTCCCTTCTAAACCCATTTTACAAGTTGAAGCATCCATCCTTTTCACCCACAACTTTACTTTACAGCTTTTTGGATACCTCAACACCAAGAAATACCTTTCAAAAAGCATTTCAGAGCAATTTCCTTTCTTAATGTCCCTTCTAAACCCATTTTACAAGTTGAAGCATTCATCCTTTTCACCCACAACTTTACTTTACAGCTTTTTGTATACCTCAACACCAAGAAATACTTTTCAAAAGACATTTCAGAGCAAGTTCCTTTCTTAATGTCCCTTCTAAACCCATTTTACAAGTTGAAGCATTCATCCTTTTCACCCACAACTCTACTTTACAGCTTTTTGGATACCTCAACACCAAGAAATACTTTTCAAAAGACATTTCAGAGCAAGTTACTTTCTTAATGTCCCTCCTAAACCCATGTTGAAGTACCCATTCTTTTCACCCACAACTTTACTTTACAGCTTTTTGTATACCTCAACACCAAGAAATACTTTTCAAAAGACATTTCAGAGCAAGTTCCTTTCTTAATGTCCCTCCTAAACCCATTTTACAAGTTGAAGCATTCATCCTTTTCACGCACAACTTTACTTTACAGCTTTTTGGATGCCTCAACACCATGAAATACCTTTCAAAAGGCATTTCAGAGCATTTTTTTCTTAATGTCCCTCCTAAACCCATTTTACAAGTTGAAGTACTTATCTTTTTCACCCAAAACTATACTTTACAGCTTTTAGGATACCTCAACACCAAGAAATACTTTTCAAAGACCATTTCAGAGCAAGTTACTTTCTTAATGTCCCTCCTAAACCCATGTTGAAGTACTTATCTTTTTCACCCAAAACTATACTTTACAGCTTTTAGGATACCTCAACACCAAGAAATACTTTTCAAAGACCATTTCAGAGCAAGTTACTTTCTTAATGTCCCTCCTAAACCCATTTTACAAGTTGAAGTACTTATCTTTTTCACCCAAAACTATACTTTACAGCTTTTAGGATACCTCAACACCAAGAAATACTTTTCAAAGACCATTTCAGAGCAAGTTACTTTCTTAATATCCCTCCTAAACCATTTTACAAGTTGAAGTACTTATCTTTTTCACCCAAAACAATACTTTACAGCTTTTAGGATACCTCAACACCAAGAAATACTTTTCAAAGACCATTTCAGAGCAAGTTAATTTCTTAATGTCCCTCCTAAACCCATTTTACAAGTTGAAGTACTTATCTTTTTCATCCAAAACTATACTTTACAGCTTTTAGGATACCTCAACACCAAGAAATACTTTTCAAAGACCATTTCAGAGCAAGTTACTTTCTTAATGTCCATCCTAAACCCATTTTACAAGTTGAAGTACTTATCTTTTTCACCCAAAACTATACTTTACAGCTTTTAGGATACCTCAACACCAAGAAATACTTTTCAAAGACCATTTCAGAGCAAGTTACTTTCTTAATGTCCCTCCTAAACCCATTTTACAAGTTGAAGTACTTATCTTTTTCACCCAAAACTATACTTTACAGCTTTTAGGATACCTCAACACCAAGAAATACTTTTCAAAGACCATTTCAGTGCAAGTTACTTTCTTAATGTCCCTCCTAAACCCATGTTGAAGTACTTATCTTTTTCACCCAAAACTATACTTTACAGCTTTTAGGATACCTCAACACTAAGAAATACTTTTCAAAGACCATTTCAGAGCAAGTTACTTTCTTAATGTCCCTCCTAAACCCATGTTGAAGTACTTATCTTTTTCACCCAAAACTATACTTTACAGCTTTTAGGATACCTCAACACCAAGAAATACTTTTCAAAGACCATTTCAGAGCAAGTTACTTTCTTAATGTCCCTCCTAAACCCATTTTACAAGTTGAAGTACTTATCTTTTTCATCCAAAACTATACTTTACAGCTTTTAGGATACCTCAACACCAAGAAATACTTTTCAAAGACCTTTTCAGAGCAAGTTACTTTCTTAATATCCCTCCTAAACCCATTTTACAAGTTGAAGTACTTATCTTTTTCACCCAAAACTATACTTTACAGCTTTTAGGATACCTCAACACCAAGAAATACTTTTCAAAGACCATTTCAGAGCAAGTTACTTTCTTAATGTCCCTCCTAAACCCATGTTGAAGTACTTATCTTTTTCACCCAAAACTAGAAGATAAAACTTGAAGATAAAACTAGAAGATAAAACTTTTTCGTAGAAGATAGAAAAAAGTTATACATTGATCATGAATATTCGCCATGACGATAAGGAGCTCAACTTTTATTCTGTGTTTTCTCGAAGAAGTGTAAAAATTTTCAAGTTCTCTTCTTAATTTTCATAAAGAAGAGAAATTTAGTTCAGTTCTGTATTTTACCAAAGAAAATGAAAAAAGCTTCCACTTCAGTTCTTAATTTCTCAAAGACATAAAAATTTTTAAGTTCTGTTCTACATTTTTCCATAGAAGATAGGAAAAGTTATACTATGATTTTGAATTTTTCCATGGAGACAAAAAGTTTCATTTTAATTTAAAATTTTTCTTAATAATTCCAATTTTTCTCAAAGAGATGAAATATTTAAAGTTCTGTACCAAATTTTTCGTAGAAAATAGAAAAAATGATTTTGAATTTTTCCATGAAGATAAAAAGTTTCATTTTAATTTAAAATTTTTCTTAATAATTCCAATTTTTCTCAAAGAGATGAAATATTTAAAGTTCTGTTCCAAATTTTTCGTAGAAGATAGAAAAAAGTTATACTTTGATCGTGAATATTCGCCATGACGATAAGGAGCTACACTTTAATTCTGAGTTTTCTCGAAGAAGTGCAAAATGTTCAAGTTCTCTTCTGAATTTTCTTAAAGAACAGAAAAAGTTAGCTCAATTCTGAATTTTACCAAAGAAAATGAAAGAAAAGTTTCCACTTCAGTTCTTAATTTCTTAAAAGGCATAAAAAATTTAAAGTTATGTTCTAAATTTTTCCATAGAAGATAGGGAATGTTATACTATGATTGTGTATTTTCCATGAAAATAAAAAGTTTCACTTTAATTCTAAATTTTTTCAATGAAGTGAAAAAAAGTTCAAGTTCTCTTCAGAATTTTCTCAATGAAAAAGAAATAAGTTACAGATCAATTCTAATTTTTTCCATGAAAATAAAAAGGTTCCGCTTCGATTCTGAATTTTCTCAGAGATGAAAAAATTGAAAGTTCTGTTCTAAATAGTTACAGATCAATTCTAACTTTTCCCATGAAAATAAAAAGCTTCCACTTCAGTTCTTAATTCCCCAAAGACATGTGAATATTTTCCATGAAGATAAAAATTTTCCACTTTAATTCTAAATTTTCTCAATGAAGGGAAGAATAGTTCAAGTTCTCTTCTAATTTTTCCAAGAAAATAAAAAGGTTCCACTTCAGTTCTGGTTTTTCTCAAAGAGATGACAAATTTAAAGTTTTGTTCTAAATTTTACCGTAGATACTTCGATTCTGAATTTTTCCTCCAAGAAGAGAAAAGGTTCTGCTTTAATTCTATATTTTCACAAAGAAGTGAAGAAAAGTTCAAGTTCTCTTCTGAATGTTTTCCAAGAGAAGAGAAAAGGTTCCACTTTAATTCTGAGTTTTCACAACGAAGTGAAAAAAAAGTTCAAGTTCTCTTCTGAATTTTCTCAAAGAAAAGAAAAAATGTTTAGTTCAGTTCTAATTTTCTCCAAAGAAAACAAAAAATTTTCGACTTTTCTAATAAACATTCCAAGCATTGACATGCTAACGTATCCTAAAATAATCAAAATATAACAAAGTAGTGCATAAAATATTTTTATTGAAATAACAACATGTAGAATATTAACAAAAAAGTATGTTACATATGTAATGGGATCAATTTTCAAAAACCCCAAAATCTTCCAATTAAAGTTACCCAAGTAAAGAATAAAATCACCCAAAATATGAACCTGAAAAATTCAAGAAACCTACAGATCGAGCAAGACTCAAGCTTTCAATTTAACATAGTGAAACAAATGTATCTAATTATACATTGTAATTATACATTGTAACAAACATCGTAAGAATTTTTCCCACAGAAAATCCAATAAACAAATCCGCCCTTGTGTCGCCAATGAATGCAATAAATATCAGTTTGACCAAATCTTATATGACAGCCAACGAACAATGTAATTTGAATCTTAAGAGCTCGAAATACCAAACTATCAAGAGGGCAAAGTTTATTATACAAAAAAATAGTCACTCAAGATGCAAAATATCTTTGTTGTATTGTTCTGGAAACTAAGTTTAGAACTAGCAATCTCAATGTAATTAAATCGTATTATCCTTTACCAACTTTCACAGAAGCAAATTATAAGTCTTCTGAAAATTAAGCGACACCCTACTAGGAAAATGTTAAAGTGTAAAACTTTGTTCGTTCCGAAAAAAATCCAAAGTGTTATTATAAAAAGTTATAAATTGTAATTAAAGTTACAATGTAGAACTTTGCTTTGTTAGAAAAATTCCAAAGTGATATCTTAAAAGTCATAAACTTTAATTAAACCCAAGTAGCCCATTGGTGTATACACATCCAATATTAATGTAGGACAAATGGTGGATCCAATAGGGACTGTAAAATATACTTGTGAGTAACGCCCGAATGTAACCTCTGGCGAAATTGGAAAGAGTAGATAGCGAGGACTTAGCAATTTTGCGCCAGTCCAGTCTTAGAGGAGTCTTACGCGAGTCTAGCCTGGAAAACACCACTATGAATTTCTTGTGAATCTATTTAAAAGAGAGTTTTGAGGAAACTTATTATCAATGAATTAACTTTGGTGTTGTATTGCCCTAGATGACAATTTTGTATTAGTGTTTTGTACTGCAAGTGTGTCGATATAACCGAAGCTCTGTGACAATTATGTGAGTAAGAATAAATACATTACTTTCTTATTTTATTCTCTCTATGTTAACATTTCTCGAGACTGTCAGTCCTTGTGGCTCCACTCGCTCTTAACGGAATCTGAACTTTTTAATCTGGTTTCGGTCTAGTATGACCATTATTGCAAGCTCCCCATTTGAACCGCTAATTTAAGCTCCCCACACACGAAGTTCCGCCTCCACTCAGGTATACCATTCGCAAACCGCCAACTAAGAGTTTAACCGTAGATCACCTATAGAAACAATCAACTGAAAAATTCATTTACAAAGTGACAATTCAGAGTATAAGAAGAAACAGGAAAAATTCTTTTATTGAGAACCAAATTCTTTTATTAAAACCCCCCCATCAGAATGTTTTATTGAAAACCCAAACTAGAATTCTTTTACACAAACCCCCCCCCCCCATTAGAATTGGCGCGGTCCGGTTTAAAGGAGAAAAACACAAGGACAAAATTTTCTACAAAAAAGATTATTGAGAAATATTAAACATAGTTAAAGTGCAATATTTTATGCATGCTTAAAGTGCCATATTTTGTGCATGCTTTGAAGTGCAATATTTTGTGCATGCTTTGAAGTGAATTATTTTTTTAAGCCTAAGTCCCCTTAAAATAATAACAAAAATATAATTTAGACGTGCCAAATTTAAGTCATAACAAAAAAAATCCAGTGCCGAATTTTAATTTATTTTGAGAAAAAAAACCAAAATGTCGTTAGATCAAAACGAACAATAATTAAAGCAAAAACTCATTGCCAAAACAGTGGAAATTTCAAAATCGCTTCCTTCATATAACGGTGATTCAGACGTAGACAAATTTATTATTCAATTAATCCAATTCGTAGAAGTAACTCAAACGGACTTAAAATCATTACTAGGCATGTTGTTAATGAGACTTAAGGGACAAGCATTAACATTCCTGAAACAAATAGAACAAACAATAGGGGAAGATAACAACCTCCCAATAAACTCAATTGAAAAATTGCTAAAAGTGTTCCGAGAAAGATTTGTTGAAACCAGTTCAACGCACAAATTACCATGGTAAGGTAGGTTTCGATGAAACACAAAATGTTAGGGAATACCTACACAAGGTAATGGTATCCATTGAGGCAAAATACGGAAAAGAATCGGGTCCTTTATACGATAAAATTGTACTTAATGCTTTCATGCAAGGATTAAGCCCCAAACTATACCGAATGTTAATATAAAAAAATATTCAAACATTAGAGCTAGCAGTTCAGGAAGTAGAGAGAATGATTGAAATTGACTCGATTGTGGCAAATCACAATAAATCAAGAATAAATAATGTAGAAAGTTCAACTCCGGGACAATCACGAGGGATTTCCCCAGGATTTTTTTGAGAGATAATTCACCCAAACCAAACCAAAATAGGTCTCCAACCCCTACGAGGCAAAGAATAGTACGTTTTGTACCCACGAATACAACAAATTACGTACAAAACCCCCCAATTATATGCTATGCATGTAATAAACAAGGACATATCGCCAGGGAATGCCGTGCTAAAAACAAATATACACCAGCAACCCCAAGTTTTAATAATCGTTTGTTCGGGAGAACAAACTCAAATGCCAATGGGTCAGGAAACTATAGAAATAACCCCCCACGTCTCCCATCGTTCCGCAACCCGTACCAACAAGGATTTGCGTATTCGAATCCTTCCCAATATACGCCTCCCCAACCCTATTCCAATCCTTCACCCAACCGACAAAATAATTATCAGTTCCCCGACGCAAACACGCGACAAAACATGTAACAATTTAATTCACGGACGGTGTATCCAACTAGGTTCAACAGGAATACAAGCGATAACAGAGGATATTTTTCCCGACGGGAAATGAAAGAAATATTTCGGGAAACGAAAGAAATTTTTCGTCAATACAAAATGAACAAATGCCGCGAGCCGTCGGCACGAGAAATCCTAACCCACGCAATTATACGTGGCAACCAAGACAATCAAATGTCAATCAACTTGGAACTTCCCTAACAAGTGAAATTCCCACCGAACCCCAACCTCAAACGCCAACTTATCAGATAAGCGCACAGGGAAACGAATTAGGCCCCAAGAAAATTAACCGGGACCCTGGAGGCCAGTATTTTTGATAGGTCCCTTCCAGTAATTGTACCTTCTTTGAGTGATAATAATAACATATTACCCATATTGAGTGACTTTAATGTTGCAAATATTTATTTCAAAGCGTTAATAGATTCAGGTGCGTCAGTTAACATAATAAATTCGAATGTATTTAATAGACTCCCAATATATATTAAGCGACGGAAAAATTACTATATTCCCAGTTTAACTAGTGTCACAGGTCATAGGCTGGAAGCTATAGGCTCCATACGTTTGGATGTGACAAAAGATAATAGAATCTTTCCTACAAACTTCATAATCTGCAAAAATTTCCCATATGAGGCTATAATTGGTGCTAATTTTTTAAAATCTAATAAAGTTTTATTAGATATAGCAAATAACAGACTCGTGTATCCATACGATTCTAATCTCCAACGCGTGGAGAGAGGGGAAGCAACAGTGAATAGAATAAAATCTTTTGTACCCTATATCTCGTCTCGTGGGAGAAAATCAAGCAGCAAATGGATCGAGTCAATAAAATCAAAAATGGGAAAAATGCGGGAGTATAGACAAACGGAAATAAAGAAAATAGTTGAATTATGGAATGAAATAATAAATCTAAGTACTATTGTAAGGGGACAGGACTTGGATTTACCCTTGCAATCAACCCCAAAGGCGGAAGACTTGACGCAACCAAGCGCCAGCCTCAACTTAATAGAAAATAACTCGGAAGAAAAATATTATGGATTTTCGGTCCATAAAACAAAAATCCCCCCAAATACTATGCAAAGAGTTCAAATCTCTCAAATGATCACCCCCGTAAATGACAATTCCGAAATTTGGTTTGCATCCCCGTATAAAGAAATCCCAGAAAATCTGTTTTGTGAAGAACAAATCATTTCATATGATAAAGGAGAAGGTTTTATTTGGTTGACTAATACACATGATAATGATACAATCACATTAAAAAAGGGAACATGCCTTGTTGAAATACAAGTTATTTCTGAGCACGAGCTAAACAAATGGAGAAACTCCAAGGAAAGCTTAGTTAATAGCATTGGTGTTAGCAATCCAAAGAGTAAGTACCCCCTAACAAAAGCTCAATTTTTGGAGAAATTTAAATTAGATCATATCCAAGATACGCAATTAAAAGAAAAATTATGTGAATTGCTCTGGAATTTTAGAGATATTTTTCTACATGTGAGGAAGATATTGGGTTGATACCTTTCTATGAACATTCTATCCAAACCACAGGGTTGCCCGTAGCTAAACAGCCCTATCGCATCCCTCATCCCTACAAAGGCTGGTTAAAAAATAAAATCCGCGAGTTAGAAAGAAACAGTATAATACGGCCAAGTATAAGCCCGTATTCAGCCCCCGTTATACTAGTACCAAAAAAGAACAAGGACCTTAGGCTTGTAGTAGATTATAGAGCCTTAAATAAGCAGGTAGTTAGCGACAAATTTCCCCTGCCCCGAATTGATGAAATCCTAGACTCCATTTCAACCAAGAACAAAATTTTTACATCTCTTGACCTCACGCAAGGTTATCATCAGGTTAAGATAGCAGATAATGACGTTTATAAAACGGCTTTTTCAACAACTGAATGTGGTTCTTATGAATATTTGAGGGTACCCTTCGGACTCAAAACTAGTTCAAGTGCATTATGTAGACCTCTGTTACACTTATTACGAGGTATAGAAAATATTATCCATTTTGTGGATGATGTAATTTGTGTGGGAGAAACACCAGAGGACCATTTAAACACATTAACCAAAGTTTTCGAAAAATTCAGAGAGGTTAATCTGAAATGTAGACCTGAAAAAGTAAATTTGTTTCAATCTGAAATAAAATTCTTAGGAATGATAGTGACCCAAGGTCAAATATCACCGGACCCTGAGAAGATAAAATGTGTAGAGAATCTTAAGCCGCCGAAAACTATGAAACAATTAAGAGGCATTATTGGTTTAACCAGTTATTTTAGAAAGTTCATACGCAACTACGCCCAAATTGCCAAACCCTTAACAGACTTGAATAAAGGAGACGGCAAGACTATCACCTGGTCGAATGAAGCTCAAAATTCATTAGATACTCTCAAGAAAGCTCTTATTTCTGAACCAATATTAGCGTTACCAGACTTTGAAAAAGGAATATTTGTGGTTACCACTGATGCTTCAGCTCTAGGTATCGGTGCAATCCTTTCCAATTAATCCCCGTGGAAAACAACCCCGAATCCCAACAGGACCCCCTCAATATATAGAGAAAGTCATATGCTATTCAAGCAGAACTTTAACCAAAGGTGAAAGAAGTTATTCAGCAACGAATTTGGAGTTACTATCTATAATTTATCATTTAGATAAATTTAAACATTATTTAGTAGGTCGAAAATTTAAGTTGCGTTCGGACCATAAAAGCTTACAGTACCTAAGCACATTCAAAAATCCAACTGGAATCTTAGCTAGATGGATAATGAAAATCCAAGATCTGGATTATGAATTTGAACATGTGACCGGTAAACAAAATACCCCCTGCGATTTCCTGAGTAGATACCCTGAGAATAACCTCTCAGATAATGAATCTAAACAAATAAATGCCATTAATCCCGGTAAACGAAGACACAAGAAGAATGAACCTAAAATCCTAACAGAAGAAAACGAAATTGCTCGTAGCCCCTTATCCCTAGCCAATATTAAAAGAAACCAAGTTAAGGATGAAATGTGTTTGACTCTCATTAATTATTTTGTGAATTCAGATACTCTCCCCGATAATTTCAAAGCCCTGAGGCGGGAAATAGACAATTTTTATTACGACTTGGACGAGGAAATCCTTTGCAGGGTAGTAACAGGTGAAACAAATAGAAATCAAACCTTAATAATCCCAGTACTACCCCAAAGCTTAATAATACCTGCCTTCGAATATTTTCATTCAGAAATAGGTGGACACTTGGGTGTAGCTAAAACCTTTCACAAGTTAAAACAATATTTTTATGTTCCGTCGGCATTAACAAAACTTAAGGATTACATAAATACATGTGAAGCGTGTAATTTAAGGAAAAATCCCCAAACGTATCCTAATCCCCCCATGGGAAGGGTGCCAGTAGCAAGGCTTCCCTTCGATATCGTATCATTCGACCTATATGGTACGAGTGGAGGATTACCTGTTTCTAATAGAGGTCATACTTGCGTTGTCTCAGTAATAGACCATTTTACCGGCTTCACTTTTGCCAAAGCATTGAAAAATCAAGGTGCATATGCCACAAGTAAAGCGTTAGCAAAAATATTTTGAAAATTTGGTGTTCCTCACCAGGTTATTAGTGACAACGGAACTAATTTCGTTTCTAAAGTAACAAAAGATTTAATGAGTTTCCTTAAAATCGAAAAATTATTAACCTCTCCCTACCATCCCCAAGCTAATGGAAAAATTGAAAATAGGCACAAAATATTCTCCAATGTCTTGAGTATTTATACAAAGGACAATCGAAACGATTGGGATTTATATCTACCTTACCTAACTAATGTAATTAATACCGCGTACTCAGAAACGACTAAGGAAAGTCCATTTTTTCTTTTGTTCGGACGTGATTTTAAAATACCATATCAAGAAATTATAGAATCAAGACAGTATTACAATAACACAGAGGACTATAAGCAAGATTTTATAAATAGAATAAGAAAACCTATAAAATAGTTAGACAAGAGTTATACAAATGTAAGATGAACCAAGAGTTGAGAAATGAGTCCAAAATGAAAGGGAATATAAATTTTAAGGTAGGAGATTGTGTATATCTAAAAAATGAGACAAAGCTAGAAGGCAAAAAACTTTCCAATAAATATTCAGGACCCTACAGAATAATCAAAAAATATGACAACGATTTTACTTTTTAAATGATAAACCCAGATAATGGGAGAACATATAAGGCACATGTTAGCCGTATAAAAGGAGCCAAGTACCCAATTAGGTGGGCGCCCAAACCCTCATCTTTAGATTCATCAAACGCCGAAAACGAATTTCCTAAGTCGAGATTAGCCGAATTAAAACCCTTCAATTTTAAACAGAACTACTTTGAGAGTCGTAGCGACGAGGAAAATTTTGAAGAATTTTTGGCCATGAAAAATTTAGTCATTCCTAAAGAAAATCCTTAATACCCGTACCAATAAGAACACCAAAAAGACCAAAGAGTTCATCTTCAGAAAGCTCAGAGGAAGAATTAGATTATACGCTATCTCCAAAGACCCAATTTTTCCCAGACAGAATTTCAACCCCATGTCCCCCCAAAAGATTTCCTGATGACATGGTATCCCCAGCAACCCTGATAGAAAGACCCCTGTCGTTACAGGATGAATTAAACAGAGCTATGGAAACACCGGGTGCAAAAATAAGGAAGACCCCACCCAGGGATACAAATAAAGGAAAAACAAAAAGTTTGAGAGAAGCCATGGACATTATAAATTATCCGATAAAAACAAGGCAAAGTACCTTGCCTTGGACACAGAAACATTCTGAAGATGAAAACTTGGGACAATACCATCACATAACGGTATCTAAAGTAAAACCCAAGGAATCTCCCTCCTGGAAACAGACCATACTACGAAATACACCTCACCCCCCGGAAGATATGGCATTCAAGCAGTGGAGACATTCTCCAAAAATATTTGACTCCTCCCAGAGTTCCCAAGAATCTTTTAACTCCCCCGAAACAGGACTTCAGCGTGAGGAAATGGAAAATAAACCCTCCACCTCCAGAGGAGATGAGATATATGAAGCAAGGGCAGGTGATTCTCCTAAATCTAAAAGGACAACCCCAGAAAGCCCTAATGATAAATCCTCAGGAACTAGTTCTACTGAATCCGATTATGAGCCTCGAGATGCACATAAACGAAAACCTACTTCGGCTACCTCCCATGCAAAACAGGCTAAGGCGAAAGGCCAGAAATTCCTTTTGAAACAATACAAGAAATTCGACCCAATCTCTATGGGAAAGTCAAAAAAGAGTAAAACGCCACAAAAAGAACAGGAAGTTACCACAAAATCTGGCAGAATAAGCAAGAAACCAGACAAATGGAAATATGTCTAGGAATCAAGTACCCCAAAAACTTATAAAGCAATTTTAAATCGAAATGAGCAATCTGAAAAAAAACCTTAAAACAAGGGTGTATGAGTAAAATATTACAATGAAAGCTATCCATAAAAGGTCGAAAGAAGTGAATAGTCAATTTTTCCAGACAGACTAAATCCCGGCTTGGCAAAGAACCCCGAAGATAGAAGAAGAACAAGAATTGTTCAACCCCTTCTCCAAAAAGAAAAATAACTAGAGCACCCCTGTTACAGACAGAACAAATATGGATCAGCTATTTCAAATACGATCGAAACTCCTAGAAGCATCGGCCCAATTGATAAAAGAAAAATTAAAAATTGAGAATATGATAGGAACCATACTTAAATCCCTTAGCGAGATTAAGGCATCCCAAGAAAGAATGAACAAGAAAATAAATGAGGTATTAGTAACTAAACAAATAGATAAATTAGTTGAGGCCCAATTTATGGAAGTGAAAGAACAAACCGCCAAAATCCAGGACGAAATGGAATCGATAAGCGATGCCACGCTTATGCAAGGATATAATTATCCCGACAAAATCCTAAAATTACAAATATTATACGATAAAATGCAGGAAATTGGTAAAAAAGTACAAGAATATAGAAATAGTACTGTTCTATCCGCGACAATGGCAATACAAGAATTCCTGGCACCCCAAGGGCAAAGATCCTAGACTTGCAGCATAAATACGACCACTTAAAAGCACAGAAAGAAATAATTCAGCTGCAACAAGACAGCTTAGAGAAACAACTAAAGGAGAACCATGCCGAAATCACCAGAGAACTACAAAAACAAAAAGAATTCTGCTCAAATTTAGAGAAGATAGTTGCAACATATTTTACAGTTGAAATTAACCTACTCCTCAGTCCCCATTTGGAAAATCTGCTTGCTAACAATTGCAACGAAGGACCATCACAACCTGTGTATTTTGTAATCCCAAATCAAGCCCACCATAATATAAGACCACAAGAAGAAACTATTCAACAGGATCCTCCAACGGACAGTAACATAACTATGAGGACCCAGTACGCCGACGCCCAAGAGAAAGCTACTACGGGCCAAAGTTCCCTAGAAGTCTCTAGCACCACAAGGAATACCCAAAACACAACCATTACCAGAAGATACGGAAAACTAGGGAATATCAAACGTGGGAATTATTGAAACTCAAAAGAATGAGGTAAAAATATATATATTTCTACGAGGTAAAAAATTCTACATTTCCGCTAGCCAAGAATATAGTGTTTCCCTAATAATAATAAAAAAAAAAATAAATATATTACAAATTCAGTCATAAGGGAGAAAGTGCGGTAGATAGCCATCCTAGCCTTACCCGGGACATGTAAACATCCTCTTCGGTAGCCCCCGGAGTAATAAACCCGAGGATCACAGGGGATTGCTTGGTGAGACGATTTACCTCAGTGCACGAGGATCAAATCCGTGTGCTGAGTTCGGTCGTCCATCAATCCATAACCTCAAACCACTATAATCCAAAATTTACTTTTAATTTTAATAAAGTTTTCGGATCGGCGCTTGAATACTCAACTTGGCAACCGATCCGGGGAGCCTTCGGTGTATCGTTCCTCCAAAGGCTTGGTTGTTTGTATTTGGATGTTCGATAAGCTCAGAGTTCCTCAGGATAGATTCTACCCCTTCGGAGATCAATTTTATGGGATATTTTTTTTTCTCAAAAATCAAATACGGAATCAAATAATACGAAATCTAATCAAATACGGAATTTCAAAATGTTCTAAATTTAATCACAAGAAAAGATGACCGGAAATAACCACCACCCAAACTTGCCGTAAAGGCTATAAAACACCAAACAACTTAAAATATTCAGTCAAAAAAGTATATGCGCGAGTTATTATCGTATTAATCGCCCAGCCAAGAAACAATTAGGAAAACAGGTAATTAGCGGCAATGTAATAATCAAGTAGTTAGCTAAATATATATATATATATATATATATATATATATATATATATATATATATATATATATATATATATATATATATATATATATATATATATATATATTATATATATATATATATATATATATATATATATATATATATATATATATATATATATATTATATATTATATATATATATATATATATATGTAAGAGTAATAACAATGCGAGGCATGAATTACCTGCATATAAGCATACAATAATTAACCGAATTATAGATATAGGACCTCTGTCAATCTAAATAACAGAAGCAGGCCTCAGTCATTATATGAACTGAAGATTTTGCCAAAAAATTAACTAATCGAAAATAGTTATAAGTAAAATTGTACCTTTTCTTGATAAAATAGTGAATATTTAATCCGCGTATAAGATTTGTGGTGATGTGAAGATTAGGATATCAAGAGGAAACCATCCTTGACCAGCAAAAAAGGTTCATCTCAGCCTTTAAATAAATTCAATTATTCAAAGAAACCCCCCAAATCCCAAAAAAATTAAATTATATTTTCGCAATTTTTACTGAACTAATACCATTTCTTTTAGCGTTAAAACTATTTATGCAAATCATATGGTCCTATGCAAAGTGCTAATCCTTGGAAACTATGTCACGCCAGTAACTACGCTATGCGTTCCAAAAATTCAAAAAAACAATAATGATAAATTGATAGACTTGATTACGTGTTCCTCCGACCAAAACCAGGGACTCCAATGCATTCCAAAAATTACAAAAGCTAAAACGACGAAATTTGGTCACCCCCCCCCCCTTACCCCCGTTCGTTTTCATTTGTTTTTCCTCAAAAATGCACGTACCAACCAATTAATACAAAAAATACCCTTAATACCGGTAGAAGGCACAGTTGTCACATTAAAATTATTTATTTACCCCAACGTGCACCATGCGTACTAGTTGTCCTCCACTCAAATCCAAAGAGTAGGAATAACGCTAGTTTTCTCTTAAATATTAATGCAAATTTTCGTTATTATAGACAAAGAGTTCTTAATCAATCAGAACAACAAAGGCAGTCCTTACTATTCTTTCAAATCCTTTCTTATATTTAAGAATTCACAAACCAATTTTCCAAAATCGGGCTAGTTAAATTGTACAATTTTTTCAGCAACCAATTTTTACAATTGATTAGCAACCAATTTTCACAATAAAACTCAAAAAGGGCTTTAGTGCAAGTAGCAATTAGAAGTATTCTTCCAAATAAAAGTCAGCAAAAAAATAAGGGGCCTACAAATGACACCAAGCATCTTTCATAAATTAAACAGAAAAAATAACGTCGTGATTCTTCAAGAAGAATGATACTATTTTACCTCAGATGTCATTAATCGTGTATACAGTTCAATTGACCCCATGTAAAACGTCGATTCGATGATTTCCAACTATAATCAAAGCCCGTAATTTCCAAACGCAGTTGAAACAACTAAGATTTATGATAGTATAGTCAAATCACCTAAGCATAATGTCCTCGAGTTAAATTGCCTTCACTTTTCATCTTTTCATTAACAAGAAAAATATTTGACCCGTGTACTGTCGTGTACTCTGAGTTAATTGCATACCTATAATTAATAGTCTTTTCGCCTAAAAACTAAGAATTAACTTACCATACCAAAATGTTTCTCAAATATCAAAAAAAACGCCAACCCTACAGCAAACAAAATTGGCCCTGATAAAAATGAGGAGATTACAAAATATAGTTTGATATCAAAAGTTGATATCTACGATATATCCTTAACCATATATTTGATCGTATATTGATTATAGAGTGGTGTGGCATAATAGAAAATAAATACAACAATATACAGTTCCGTTCCGAAACCTAAATGAATAAAGGAAATTAATTGCTAGAAAATTGACGCAAAACGAAAATTTTAGTAATCCTAAAAAACGTAAAAATAAATCAAAATTGCAGAACTTGAAATATTAGTTTTGACGCGTAAATTTCAACCTACAGAAATGCGATATAATCCTTAATAGGAAATATATCCACAAATACGAATAAAACCACGAAGGCAGTGTGATTCTTAAATCATAAAAACAAGCCCAATAAATACGTGGAACAAAAAAAAAACCTAAAAGAAAAAGTATTTTTTGTGGCCCAGTCTATTTTGTGGTCTAGCCTATTCGGTTAAAATGAATTTCTTGAATGGCATAATTAAATATTAATTTAAATATCTGAGTCAAGAGTGACAAACATTAAAGAAAAACCTTTCATAAAGCCGAAATACGTGAAAATAACTATCAAAATTCCAAAATATCGTACCAAGGAGTCAAATGTAAAGTAGAATTAAGACAAAAAAAACGCATATTGATTAATATTTCAATTTTTGATCACCAACTATAGAGAATATAGTTCCATAATAGATAATTGATGTACCATAAATTAAAATCGTACCTAACCAGTAGCTAAATAACACCTTAGTTTTGCAATAGATAGCAAAAGCAGTAGAACGCTTACAGCCGATAGGCAAAGGACAATATAACCATCAAAAACCCTAAAAATTGCAGCAATAAATTCAACCATTTTTACCTTAAATCGAGTCAAAGCATACAAATGAACCGCACAATTAGAGTATAAAGAATAACCTGTAATAAAAGAATAACAAAAAAAACTTTCTAGGCCAGAAGGTTACCCAATTTTCAGGGTAATTACAAGCCTATAAGTCAGATACAAGATTCACCTCAAGTAAAACCATTCGCCTACAATCCAGGGACCAGTTATATGCTATGTGCATATATAAAATACGCACTTTACTAAAAGAATAAAACCAATTACTTAACTCCTCAAATATCGTAATTGCGGGAAAAGAAAATGAACACAAAAAAATTGGCAATGTGTAGTTAGGTTAATGTCTATTTGACAATAGCAGATATATTCTGCTTCAGAAATGTAGTTCAATTTCTATGGGTTCTCATAAAAGACGCAAACCACGCAACATATCGCTAAGACGAGTAGGTCAAAATTATACCAATATAGGCCTGTCAAAATACGGACTAATAACCAAAATAATTCAGAAATCAAGTAATGCAAGAAATAACCAATTAATGCAAAAAGAAGAAAATCCTTCCAAAAATCGACGTTAGTCATAAATACTCATATCACAAGACAGTATTTAATAAAATTTACTAACCTTATAAACCAGTCACGACCCCAGGTCCCTGCTAATCCTTAATCCCCCTAATAAGAAATATAGCATGGTAAACCACATGCTATTCACAAAAGTCAGTGCTTTGCGAAAGCACGGTATTCAAGAGTTCAAAAAATACGCATTCATACGCATTCACTAATGAGCAATGTGCTTACTGAATCAATAAAATAAAAACGAACATTTATACGAAGTATGAATAACTCAAGGGTAATTTCTAATGCAATTAAGCGAAAGTTAAAGCCATAAAGGAGAGCAAGCGAATAGGTTTTAACACCTGTAAAGTACTTTCGCCTTTTGTTCAGAAACATGTTTCAAAGACCCTAAATCAAAAGATAGATTAAAGCTAAATTTTCAAACTTTCTCCTTAAATCAAGCTTTAAGGAAACTCTCAAGTGGCGCCCTCGTGGCATCAAACGCAAATATATTCTAACTTTCATTTGGGAAATGCAAAAGAATTAAATTTACAATTCATATGGCTTATAACAAATTACAAAACTCTTAAGTAATACCGCGTTAGATAATAAGTATCTCTACCACGCGGCGTTAACCCCGTCACGGAAGATGAACAACTTGACACCTTAAAAGTAAATGAGTTTTCTTTTAACTTATTTGAACAGAAATACTTAGTCTCGACTAGCAAGTCTTAGTACTTCACCCACTTAGAATAAATCCAAAATACACTGAAATAAGAAATTTAACCCTGCATATGCAAAAAAAAAATTCATTCAACTCGAACAATAGCTATCAAAGTAAGCGAGTAAGAAAGGATCGCCTTCGATATAAAATAAATTAACTCCCTTTAATTAAGTGCGTACAAAACTGGAAAAAATAAACTAATAAATATTTTAATCACAGTGGTCAAAACTAAATAAAATATAAACATTAATGAAAATGCATTACAGTTTAATAGCCGAGCTTTTGGAAAGCCTTAAAAAATAAGTCTATATTTTCAAAAAGGCCTTAATGAAATTTATTGAAACCATGGACGTTTTAAAAAGATTGTTTAAAAAGAAAAATTTGCCTCGTTAACTATAGATTACTTAAGAAAATTTTAAGAAAAATTTTCTTTGTTGCAAATAAGGATTCAAAAAGTATAGAAATTGAATGCCACATTAAAATTATAACAGAAAACTTCAGAGTTTCCCTCAAACTGATCGACAGATATAGCATTAACTAAAATATACTAACGAACAATATAATACAACCCTTTACTTAACTACTTAAGCCCAAAAGCCCACTTTAACCAGGTAAAAGATACTTTTAGCTAAAAATCAGTAGTATACCCCTAACGCCTCGGATGGTAACAATTTTTTTTTTGTCTCAACGATTAATAAAAGCACAGTATACATGGCAATTCTAATTCATAAAAGCAAAATAAAATAATAGTCAGCGAACAACCTCATGAAATACTTTGAAAGTGGTACAGGAGGAATAACTCAAATATCCATACGACATACAATGGTGAGAATGGAACCCCCAAGCATAGGAGGTTAGAGCCAGGGATGGACATGGTGTATATTGTCCCACCGTGCAATCACTTGACTTTTACCCTCTGATGAGAAAAAGTTACGTGGATACGAGACTCGATTGCACAGCAAGACGTTGCTTGGCAAGCACTACAACTGCTTATTCGTCAAACTTCTTATACAGATGGCCCCTCAGTCATGGGATGCTGTGGTCAGGGGGAAATGGTGGATGGTGTCCATATAACATCCCATTTCCGTTAGGGCCATAGCTCTCTTATGAGAAACGACCATTCAGTTACGAAAAGTGATCATCACATAATAAGAAACTACGGTTTTGAAGTTGGACAAGACTACCCTATATCAAGGGGAGCCGTTGGTCAGCTTTCGTGACGTGTGGTGCCTTATATTCCCATTTGTCACAACAGGAAGATAATGTGACAACAAAAGCAACCATATGGGAATCTGAAATGAAGATGAACAAAATTCCGATACGTGGAAAGTATTTAAGCCCAGTGATCTTTTTCACTGTTGATCATTTTCGGGGAAGGGCACTTAGCAATGGTACTTCTTACTAAGTACAACTTGAAGGGTTTATTGGATTCGAACCTTTAACGAGATCCGCCATCTTTCAAGTTATCCCAAGAGAATATAAAGATATAAAGAAAATAACACTGAATCAAGTTTCTCCGTAGTAAAAATAATAAATGACCAACTATCCCTATCTCAGCTGTGCCGGAAAGTCAATCGACAAAATATGCAAAGAAATGACATAATGGCCCTCCAGTGTGGCAAAACCCAGGCCTGCACCTCCCAAACCAACTATTAGTGTATTTAATGTACCTAAACATACCTGAAAACGGTTAAAAATGATATAGTATTTGAACTTCAATTTCTCAGCTCAAATGTTTCGTCATGGGAAAATTATCGACTACTCGATATGCTTACATCTCCGAATTCAAAGGCGGCACTGCCGGATGATGCACCCATATTGAAATTAAAACCCAACCTCAGTGGAAGAAACTGTATATATAAATAATCTCGTTAAAATAAATGATAAAAGAACCCTATAATATTACCTGAAGCGTTATAACTATGAAAATCGATTATTATCACAATTAAAAAAAAGTGCATTATAGACCAGTATTGTATTAATATTTATGGAACTATGAATTAGAGTAAATATCACGAGATCTAAATACACTATCAATATATTGACAAAAGGGTAGTTTCTCGAAAGTCTACATTCTTTTAAACCTATAAATCGACCGCAAAGTCGTTAAACTAGAGTACGGAGCTTTAGGAAATCGAATTACGTTCGAACACACAAATAGCCAGGTGCAAGGTGGCACCGGTGAAAAAGTAGTTCAACATCGACCTGAAGTTACCTTGTTTTCCACTCAAAGTAATAATTCATTATTGGTTAATATGGAGCTTTAGATGACTCGAATTACGGTCGAATGAATGAATACCCGATGTATTGAGGAAATGCCGGTAAAAAGGTAGTTTGACCTCAACCTAGAGTGTACCATGACTATAACCAATCTTGAAAAAGTTAACTAGACAAAAGTCAATAGAAACTACCTCCTTTGGCCATTGTTCTGAAATGTTCTGAAAGGACCAAATAAAGAAATGGCCAAAGCAATTATTGATACAGAGTTCATATGTATAAAGCACGCCAAAGAAAATGTTATATACTCAGCGGCAATGATTATTGTGAATAAATCAGGGGAAGAAGTCTTTGCGAAAAAAAATGGAACGTCAAATACGATTTAAGAAAATATGACGAAAAATCGTATAGTTTCGGAATTGGCAAATAAACCCAAATATCGATCCGTAACAGGAAAATTGGGAATAAAATACAATGCGAGAAAGGATTAGTACCTTCAATATATGTAGAAACCATGTAGCTAACGATGTTAGCTGTTCGCGCAATAATGCAATCTATATTCAAAACCCTAAAGAATAAAATCAAAAAAATTAGGAAAAGATTACATTGCAAGATAAATTAACACATATTAATTTTAGAATTAGACAGGAAGGTGCGATTAACGGATGCCATCATAATTTTCATTGTTCACGCAGTGGCCCAAGACGTCATAAAGCAGGAAATCATACCTAAGCATGGGAACTACCCCCAAAACAGTCATAATGCATGAGAAATATGAATTCTCCTGTTCACAAGGAGACCGAAGATTATCACATACGTGGAACCGATGTGGAGCGTCTTCAGCTCCTTCTAAAGGAATATTTAGTCATTAACGAGACTGAAGCTCATTAATTCCCCTAACCATGAGAGTTTTGTTGATCCAAGTTATGGAAAAATTATGAGACCACGGTGACAGGACCCGAAGAAAGATCACATTGAACCAAATGAGATGCAAAACCTAAACCCGGAACTCCCAGATAGCCCCTAAGCAAAAAAGTAAGGGAGGACATGATCGAGTGAATGGGAGTAGAGGTCCTCATTCGTGCCATGTCCAGTCTCAAATTTTCACTTGATTTTTTTGTGCAAGCCCATGCAGCTGCAAAGATATATTTCTTAAGCGGCGTGGACGCGCATAAACAGTAAACATTTGAAAATTTATAGTAAATCGAGACCTCTCATAAAAACCATGTAACCTACCTCGCATATAGTCCTATAATAGAAAATTAAATGCTAAAGTAGATGAGTGTTGAATAACATTTAAAAGCGTGTTGAATATTAATATGTGCCAAATGCACATATATACATGTATATATATAATCACCAAATTTTGGAAATATCGTATAGTGTTATTTTTTTTGCAGACACAATTATTTTCCTAGTTTTACCTAGTTTATCTCGTAGTAATTTAGTGATTGTTGCAATATGCATGTAAAAGCATGAAAATTGCTATTATTTGTTTTATCTTTGAATTTAACCGTAACTGTATTAAAATTGATATTATTCATATGACTAATCACGACTATTATTTCAAACAATAGTCCCCACATGGTATCATATCAATTGTATATTATTGCTGTATGTGTCGTAACTTGTTTAATTATAAAGAGCATATGATTCTGCCCAGATATTTATATTCTAGGAAGCAGAGTAACCAGTGCAAATTAATTATTGGTGTACCAGCAGGCAACACGGATACAACCCAGTAACATCTACTTTCAAAATTCGTCAACCACCGACAAGTACTCACCAAAGTAATCCCTGAAGACAATATCCTGATGACAATCCAAGTCACCCAAGCCTAGTACCAGGTAACACGATTCCAAACAATATCGACAAACCAAGAATAACCCTAGAGTCAATCCCTCGAAGATTATATATCTTAAACCCCAAATCAGAGACAATATGTTGAAACAAGATCAAAAGTTTAAGTTTTGACTCTATCTAATCTTTATTAGATGTCGCAAAACCAAACCATCCTCCTTGAGAAGAAAGAACAAACATGAACAATTTAATGGGAAATATACACTGTACGTGCTAAAATTCTTTTTCCCAAAATGAAGTGTTCAGAGAAGAAAACCAACCAGTTATTATTGTTTTAATCTCCATAATCAAGCCCTCAATGATTGTGCATCATTTAACGGGGAATCAAAGACAATGCGTCGAGCCAAGGCCCTAAGATCAAGTTTTGATCCTGCCATAGTTAACGTTAAATGTCGTAACACAGCCCATAATCCAAATAAAAGATGAACTGAACGTGAACAATTTACGGGAAACACAGACTGCACAAGTATTAGATTTTCCGAGGATAAAAGTGTCTAAGAAGAACTACCCAGCCAGCGATCAAGATACCCATTTCATGTAATCAATTCCCCAAGGGTTATGTACCTAATAGACATTTCAACATCCCTGTGACATCAACCCCGCGTATTTCACATGACAAACCATGCACGGACGATTTTGTGCAATAGTCATAATTATGAACAATGTAAACGCTCATCCCAAGGAACAAGTGCCAAAAAGCGAAACACCAAGAAGACAAACCATAAACAATTAGCCAACCTAGTAATTAATTGAATGGAAGCCCAAAGTAAGAGTGATAACGTATGTGAGTATTATAGACACGTAGAATGATGAAGTAAGTGTGAAGTCTTATGTATCTAACTTGTAACTTTAATAAATATTGTTAAACTTATCATAAAACAGATGAAAAACAGTGCAATCTACCTTATCCCAGTGTTGCAATCAAATATTAAGTTAAAAAATGTTAATGTGTAAAACTTTTTTCTTGCAAACTATTTTTAATTCATACATATCAGTGTATTGTAGTTAGATGTTTTAGATGTAGTTAGATGTTTTTGAAGTCAAATACCTATCGTACCAATATAGCGTCAGGTGGAAGTATAAACTAGCATTAGAAGTAGCGAATATGTACCACGCTAAGTAATAAAATAATTACAAAAACAGAACTTAATTAGTTTAAACAATGTAGAAGTATTAGCAAATCAGGTGAAGGAATTTTAATATTAGGTGAAGGAATAATAATATAACCGTACCAATATAGCGTCAGGTGGAAGTATAGTCAATTGTTCGAAAAGGCAAATATGTACAATTTTCTGCGATAAGATAATCATATTAGGTGGAGGAATTTTGATAGTAGGTGGAGGAATAATAATTATCATGTAATCATATAATATTATGTGTTAGTCAATAGAGACTCTTTGGCCCTTTTGCCAAATAGAGTGAGTAGGTGATGGACTTTAAAGTAATGTTGTCATATATATAGTCTAATAGAGCAATCGGAGATATGGAACAAAGATATAAATTTTGCCAAAGCAGAGATAATTCAAGTAATGAGTAATAAGATAAATTCTTAATAAAAAAAAATCAAAATTTGAAAGTACAAAGAGAGTAGCTTAACACAACGATGAGGACATCGTTAAGAATGGGAAGGATGATATGTAATGGGATCAATTTTCAAAAACCCCAAAATCTTCCAATTAAAGTTACCCAAGTAAAGAATAAAATCACCCAAAATATGAACCTGAAAAATTCAAGAAACCTACAGATCGAGCAAGACTCAAGCTTTCAATTTAACATAGTGAAACAAATGTATCTAATTATACATTGTAATTATACATTGTAACAAACATCGTAAGAATCTTTCCCACAGAAAATCCAATAAATAAATCCGCCCTTGTGTCGCCAATGAATGCAATAAATATCAGTTTGACCAAATCTTATATGACAGCCAACGAACAATGTAATTTGAATCTTAAGAGCTCGAAATACCAAACTATCAAGAGGGCAAAGTTTATTATACAAAAAAATAGTCACTCAAGATGCAAAATATCTTTGTTGCATTGTTCTGGAAACTAAGTTTAGAACTAGCAATCTCAATGTAATTAAATCGTATTATCCTTTACCAACTTTCACAGAAGCAAATTATAAGTCTTCTGAAAATTAAGCGACACCCTACTAGCAAAATGTTACAGTGTAAAACTTTGTTCGTTCCGAAAAAATTCCAAAGTGTTATTATAAAAAGTTATAAATTGTAATTAAAGTTACAATGTAGAACTTTGCTTTGTTAGAAAAATTCCAAAGTGATATCTTAAAAGTCATAAACTTTAATTAAACCCAAGTAGCCCATTGGTGTATACCCATCCAATAGTAATGTAGGACAAATGGTGGATCCAATAGGGACTGTAAAATATACTTGTGAGTAACGCCCGAATGTAACCTCTGGCGAAATTGGAAAGAGTAGATAGCGAGGACTTAGCAATTTTGCGCCAGTCCAGTCTTAGAGGAGTCTTACGCGAGTCTAGCCTGGAAAACACCACTATGAATTTCTTGTGAATCTATTTAAAAGAGAGTTTTGAGGAAACTTATTATCAATGAATTAACTTTGGTGTTGTATTGCCCTAGATGACAATTTTGTATTAGTGTCTTGTACTGCAAGTGTGTCGATATAACGAAGCTCTGTGACAATTATGTGAGTAATAATAAATACATTACTTTCTTATTTTATTCTCTCTATGTTAACATTTCTCGAGACAGTCAGTCCTTGTGGCTCCACTCGCTCGCAAGGGAATCTGAACTTTTTAATCTGATTTCGGTCTACTATGACCATTATTGCAGGCTCCCCATTTGAACCGCTAATTTAAGCTCCCCACACACGAAGTTCCTCCACTCAGGTATACCATTCGCAAACCGCCAACTAAGAGTTTAACCGTAGATCACCTATAGAAACAATCAATTGAAAAATTCATTTACAAAGTGACAATTCAGAGTATAAGAAGAAACAGGAAAAATTCTTTTATTGAGAACCAAATTCTTTTATTAAAACCCCCCCATCAGAATGTTTTTATTGAAAACCCAAACTAGAATTCTTTTACACAAACCCCCCCCCCCATTAGACATACATTATTATACATTATTAATATTATTGAGCAACTTTGGACATTTTGAATCTGTTCCATAAAATAAATCATCAGGTTCTCTCTTGATACTAGAGTTACTCACTTCTCTTAGTTCATAACCACTTGAATAATCATTATTCCATTTTGAGTCATATACAATTTTTACTGGGATGTCACATACAGGTTCAATACACGTTTCATCCTTGGTATTGTTTAATTCATTGACCATATGATCATTGGTAGTAATAATGTTCACTTATGCTTTATTCTCCATTAATTTATCTTGACATTCACTAGTGATATTGGCTGCCAATGCTCTTTTTATTTTGACTGCAATTTCATTGTCTTTTATCAAATTATTTTTACAGAGGTAACAGTTCTGATACGTTGACAAGATATGATTTATGATGTTGGTGCAGCAGTATGCATGTCTTCTATTTCCCTTTGCTTTCATTCGAATGCTAACACCGGAAAGATGACGATAAGATCTATCAACAGCTAACAATTTACCAGAACCATTAGCTATAAGTTGTCCATCTTCATCAACTATTATTATTATGTTGGCATTCTCTTTGAGTACTAACTTCTCTGGAAATGATACTTTCGTATATCCACCATTTGCATGATGGAAATTCTTGGGTACTCCAAAGGAATTTAACTCCTCACTGTCATGACAACATAGGCATACATTCCCAATAAGATCTCCACTACTATTTTTTTCATAGTTCAAATATATCTCTTTGTCAGCATTCAAGGCAACGATGACTTTATCATGTGTACACACTTTCCTCGAATAATTCATTTTAAATACTTTTTTTTAAATATGATGTCGGTGTTTATCCGTCCAATGGATGAAAATTACTAATTTAATACATGCAATAAACTAGATAGTCTCGATAACCTACCATGGAGTACCAAAGGGAAAGCCGCTTCCGATGTAAGAGCAAGCATAGAGTACATTTGGTACAGCCACAAGCATACATAGTGAGAGAGCCATGCAAAGTCGACATAACTTTATTTCATTTTTAAGGTTAATTTAGACTAGGTTACGTGCGCGCACGTAACCTAGTCTTTTTTATTTCTTTGGGGAATTAAGAACTGAAGTGGAAGCTTTTATTTTCATGGGAAAAGTTGGAATTGATCTGTAACTATTTAGAACAGAACTTTCAATGTTTTCATCTCTGAGAAAATTCAGAATCGAAGTGGAATCTTTTTATTTTCATGGAAAAAATTAGAATTGATCTGTAACTTATTTCTTTTTCATTGAGAAAATTCTGAAGAGAACTTGAACTTTTCTTCACTTCATTGAGAAAATTTAAAATTAAAGTGAAACTTTTATTTTCACGGAAAATATACATAATCATAGTATAACTTTTCCTATCTTCTATGGAAAAACGTAGAACAGAGCTTTAAACTTTTTATACCTTTCGATAAATTAAGAACTGAAGTGGAAGCTTTTTTTCATTTTCTTTGGTAAAATTCAGAATTTAGCTACTTTTATCTCTTCTTTAAGAAAATTCAGAAGAGAACTTGAACATTTTGCACTTCTCCGAGAAAAATCAGAATTAAAGTGTAGCTCCTTATCGTCATGGCGAATATTCATGATCAATGTATAACTTTTTTCTATTTTGTATGAAAAATTTGGAACAAAACTTTAAAATTTTTTCATCTCTTTGAGAAAAATCGGAATTGAAATTAAGAATTTAGAATTAAAATTAAACTTGTATCTTCATGAAAAATATTCACAATCACAGTATAACGTTTCCTATCTTCAATGGAAAAATTTAGAACAGAACCTAAAATTTGTTATGTCCTTGAGAAATTAAGAACTGAAGTGGAAGATTTTTTCATTTTCTGTGGTAAAATTCAGAACTGAGCTAAATTTCTCTTCTCCATGAAAATTCAGAAGAGAACTTGAACATTTTTACACTTCTTCAAGAAAACTCAGAATTAAAGTGTAGCTCCTTATCGTCATGGCGAATATTCATGATCAATGTATAACTTTTTTCTATTTTGTATGAAAAATTTGGAACAAAACTTTAAAATTTTTTCATCTCTTTGAGAAAAATCGGAACTGAAGTTAAGAAAATTTAGAATTAAAGTGAAATTTTTTATCTTCATGGAAAATATTCACAATCATAGTATAACTTTTCCTATCTTCCATGGAAAAATTTAGAACAAACTTTAAATTTTTTATGTCTTTGAGAACTTAAGAACCGAAGTGAAAGCTTTTTTCATTTTCTTTGTTAAATTTCAGAATTGAGCTAAATTTTTCTCTTCTTTATGAAAAAAAAGAAGATAACTTGAAGATTTTGCACTTCTTCCAGAAAACTCCGAGTTAAAGTAGAGCTCTTTATCTTCATGGTGAATATTCACGATCAACGTATAACTTTTTTCTATCTTCTATGAAAAATTTGGGACATAATTTGAAGTTTTCTTCACTTCTTTGAGAAAATATATAATTAAAGCTGAACTTTTTCTCTTCTTGGAGGAAAAATTCAGAATCGATGTATCTAGGGTAAAATTTAGAACAGAACTTTAAATTGTTCCATCTCGTTGAGAAAAATCGGAATTGAAATTATAAAAACTTAGAATTAGAGTGAAACTTTTATCTTCATGAAAAATATACACAATCATAGTATAACCTTTCCTATCTTCCACGGAAAAATTTAGAACAAAACTTTTAATTTTTATGTCATTTGAGAAATTAAGAACTGAAGTAGAACCTTTTTATTTCTTGAAAAAATAGCATTGATCTGTAAGTTCTTTGGTAATTCTGAATTGAGCTAACTTTTTCTTAAATGCATACTGCTGCACCAACATCATAAATCATATCTTGTCAACGTACCAGAACTGTTACCTCTGTAAAAATAATGTGATAACAGACAATGAAATTGCAGTCAAAATAAAAAGAGTATTGGCAGCAAATATCACTAGTGAATGTCAAGATAAATTAATTGAGAATAAAGTATAAGTGAACATTATTACTACCAATGATCATATGGTCAATGAGTTAAATAATACCAAGGATGAAACGTGTATTGAACCTGTATATGACATCCCATTAAAAATTGTATATGACTCAAAATGGAATAATGATTATTCAAGTGGTTATGAACTAAGAGAAGAGAGTAACTCTAGTATAAAGAGAGAACCTGATGATTTATTTTATGGAACAGATTCAAAATGTCCAAAGTGGCTCAATAATATTAATAATGTATAATAATGTATGTAACATACTTTTATGTTAATATTCTACATGTTGTTATTTCAATAAAAATATTTTATGCATTACTTTGTTATATTTCGATTATTTTAGGATACGTTAGCATGTCAACGCTTAGAATGTTTATTAGAAAAGTCGGAAATTTTTTGTTTTCTTTGGAGAAAATTAGAATTGGACTAAACCTTTTTTCTTTTCTTTGAGAAAATTCAGAAAAGAACTTGAAATTTTTTTCACTTCGTTGTGAAAACTCAGAATTAAAGTGGAACCTTTTCCCTTCTCTGGGAAAACATTCAGAAGAGAACTTGAACTTTTCTTCACTTCTTTGAGAAAATATAGAATTAAAGCAGAACCTTTTCTCTTCTTGGAGGAAAAATTCAGAATCGAAGTATCTACGGTAAAATTTAGAACAAAACTTTAAATTTGTTATCTCTTTGAGAAAAACCAGAACTGAAGTGGAACCTTTTTATTTTCTTGGAAAAATTAGAAGAGAACTTGAACTATTCTTCACTTCATTGAGAAAATTTAGAATTAAATTGGAAAATTTTTATCTTCATGGAAAATATTCACATGTCTTTGGGGAATTAAGAACTGAAGTGGAAGCTTTTTTTTCATGGGAAAAGTTAGAATTGATCTGTAACTATTTAGAACAGAACTTTCAATTTTTTCATCAATGACAAAATTCAGAGTCGAAGTGGAACCTTTTTATTTTCATGGAAAAAATTAGAATTTATCTGTAACTTATTTCTTTTTCATTGAGAAAATTCTGAAGAGAACTTGAAATTTTTTTCACTTCATTGAAAAAATTTAGAACTAAAATGAAACTTTTTATTTTCATGGAAAATATACACAATCATAGTATAACATTCCCTATCTTCTATGGAAAAATTTAGAACAGAACTTTAAATTTTTTATGCCTTTTAAGAAATTAAGAACTGAAGTGGAAACTTTTCTTTCACTTTCTTTGGTAAAATTCAGAATTGAGCTAACTTTTTCTCTTCTTTAAGAAAATTCTGAAGAGAACTTGAACATTTTGCACTTCTTCGAGAAAACTCAGAATAAAAGTTGAGCTCCTTATCGTCATGGCGAATATTCATGATCAAAGTATAACTTTTTTCTATCTTTTACGAAAAATTTGGAACATAACTTTAAATATTTCATCTCTTTGAGAAAAATTGGAATTATTAAGAAAAATTTTAAATTAAAATGAAACTTTTTATTTTCATGGAAAATATTCACAATCATAGTATAACATTCCCTATCTTCTATGGAAAAATTTAGAACAGAACTTTAAATTTTTTATGTCTTTGACAAATTAAGAACTGAAGTAGAAGCTTTTTTAATTTTCTTTGGTAAAATACAGAACTGAACTAAATTTCTCTTCTTTATGAAAATTAAGAAGAGAACTTGAAAATTTTTACACTTCTTCGAGAGAACACAGAATAAAAGTTGAGCTCCTTATCGTCATGGCGAATATTCATGATCAATGTATAACGTTTTTCTATCTTGTATGAAAAATTTGGAACAGAACTTTAAATTTTTTCATCTCTTTGAGAAAAATCGGAACTGAAGTTAAGAAAATTTAGAATTAAAGTGAAACTTTTTATCTTCATGGAAAATATTCACAATCATACTATAACTTTTCCTATCTTCCACGGAAAAATTTAGAACAGAACTTTAGATTTTTTATGTCTTTGAGAAATTAAGAACTGAAGTGGAAGCTTTTTTTCATTTTCTTTGGTAAAATTCAGAATCTAGCTACTTTTTTCTCTTCTTTAAGAAAATTCAGAAGAGAACTTGAACATTTTGCACTTCTTCGAGAAAACTCAGAATTAAAGTGTGACTCCTTATCGTCATGGCGAACATTCACGATCAAAGTATAACTTTTTTCTATCTTCTACGAAAAATTTGGAACAGAACTTTAAATATTTCATCTCTTTGAGAAAAATTGGGATTATTAAGAAAAATTTAGAATTAAAATGAAACTTTTTATCTTCATGGAAAAATTCAAAATCATAGCATAACTTTTCCTATCTTCTATGGAAAAATGTAGAACAAAACTTATAAATTTTTATGTCTTTGAGAAATTAAGAACTGAAGTGGAAGCTTTTTTCATTTTCTTTGGTAAAATACAGAACTGAACTAAATTTCTCTTCTTTATGAAAATTAAGAAGAGAACTTGAATACAGAACTGAACCTTTTTATATTCTTTGGAAAAAATAGAATTGATCTGTAACTAATTTCTTTTTCATTCAGAAAGTTCAGAAGAGAACTTGAACTTTCCCCCACCTCGTTGAGAAAATTTAGAATTAAAGTGAAACTTTTTATCTTCATGGAAAATATTCATAACTGTGGTATAACTTTTTCTTTCTTCTACGGGAAAATTTAGAATAGAACTTTAAATTTTTTTTGTGTCTTTGGGAGTCAAGAACTGAAGTTGAAGCTTTTTATTTTCTCTTGAGAAATTAGAATTGAAGTGTAAGTTCTTTGGTAAAATTCAGATTTGAGCTAACTTTTCACGATCAGAGTATAACGTTTTCTATCTTCTATGAAAAATTTGGAACAGTACTTTAAATTTTTTCATATCTTTGAGTAAAATCTTAACTGAGGTGGAAAATTTTTATTTTCTCTGGGAAAAATAGAATTGATCTGTAACTTATTTTTTCTCATAGATAAAATAAGAATTAAAATGGAATTTTTTATCTTCATGGAACACATCATAGTATAACTTTTCCTATCTTCAACGCTAAAATTTAGAACAGAGCTTTAAATTTTTTTATGACTTTGGGAAAAATCTCAGAATTAAAGTGGAGCTCCTTATCATCATAGTGAAATATTCACGATCAATTTATAACTTTTTCTAACTTCTACAAAAAATTTGGAGGAGAACTTGAAATTTATGTCTTTGGGAAGAAATCTGAACTGAAGTGGAACCTTGCTTGATGTTGTGGTATGCAAAAAAGTCGTAAGGTCAAGTTTTGGGTGAAAAGGATGAGTACTTTAACTTTTAACATAGGTTTAAGGGGGATATTAAGAAAAGAACTTGTTCTGAAAAGATATAATAATGCCTTTTTAAAAGTATTGCTTGGTGTTTGGGTGTTCAAAAAGCTGTAAAGTAAAGTTGTACGTGAAAAGGATGAGTACTTCAAGTTGTAAAATGGGTTTAGGAGGAATATTAAGAAAGAACTTGTTCTGAAAAGATATAATATAGCCGTTTGAAAGTATTGCTTGGTGTTGGGGTAGGCAAAAAGTCCTAAAGTAAAGTTTTGGTTGAAAAGGATGAGTACTTCAACTTGTAAAATGGGTTTAAGAGGGATATTAAGAAAAGAATTTGTTCTGAAAAAATATAATAAAGACTTTGAAAAGTACTGCTTGGTGTTGGGATGTTCAAAAAGCCGTAAAAGAAAGTTGTGGGTGAAAAGGATGAGTACTTACACTTATAAAATTGGTTTAGAAGGGAAATTAAGAAAAGAACTTGTTCTGAAATAATATAATAAAGCCTTTTGAAAAGTATTGCTTGGTGTTGGGGTATGCAAAAAGTCGTAAAGTATTGTTGGGAGGGAAAATGATGAGTACTTCAACTTATAAAATAAGTTTAGGAAGAATATTAAGAAGAGAACTTGTTCTGAAAAAATATAATAAAGCCTTTGAAAAGTATTGCTTGGTGTTGGGGTGTTCAAAAAGCCGTAAAGTAAAGTTTTGGTTGAAAAGGATGAGTACTTCAACTTGTAAAATTCGTATAGAAGGGATATTAAGAAAAGAACTTGTTCTGAAATAATATAATAAAGCCTTTTGAAAAGTGTTGTTTGGTGGGGTATTCAAAAAGCCATAAAGTAAAGTTGTGGGTGAAAAGGATGAGTACTTCAACTTGTAAAATTGGTTTAGAAGGGACATTAAGAAAAAAACTTGTTCTGAAATAATATAATAAAGCCTTTTGAAAAGTATTGTTTGGCGGGGTATTCAAAAAGCCATAAAGTAAAGTTGTGGGTGAAAAGGATGAGTACTTCAACTTGTAAAATTGGTTTAGAAGGGACATTAAGAAAAGAGCTTGTTCTGAAATAATATAATAAAGCCTTTTGAAAAGTATTGCTTGGTGTTGGGGTATGCAAAAAGTCGTAAAGTATTGTTGGGAGTGAAAAAGATAAGTACTTCAACTTATAAAATAAGTTTAGGAGAAATATTAAGAAGAGAACTTGATCTGAAATGATATATTCAGGGGGAGCCAAAAAGTTGGTTGGAGGGGGGGGGGCCTTCTGTGTTTCAAGCCCGCAAAAAAAGTATTAAAAAAATGTTGGGGGCCAAAAATTTTGGGGGGAGCCCTTCTGTGTCTCCAGCGTGCAAAAAAAGTATTAATAAAAAATGGGGGGAGGAAGTTGGGGGAGACGGGTCCATTTTTTGTCTCATGCGCGCAAAAAATAAAGTGTAAAAAATGTAGGGGGGGGCAAAAGTTGGGAAGGGCGGGCCCTTGGGGGTTTAGCTTAGGGGACCTTAAAACACTGTTCAAATGGAACTTGTGTATTATAACGACCACAGAGTTTCACCCCAAATCATCCTCTAAAATGACTATTTATTTGTTTCGCCCAAATAATCCCTAAAATGTTGATTAATCTGCTTCGCCCAAATAATCCCCTAAACGTAATTTCTGAATGTTCCTTTGTTTTGGCATCCCTGTCGCTGTCACATTTAAAATTCCCAGGAAACCATTTCCACGGTAAATATATTCAATCTGTCTTGATCTCGTTTGAATTTCTGAAAAAATCTAAGGTGTTCCTAGTTACACTATTAAGGGTTCGAAGGAATATTAATTTATCTCTGACACTAAAGACCAGAGAAGCCATATTGTTTCTTAATCACCTCATGATACATTAGAATTCCCCGTCGATTATGTAAATCGATTTCCCAGAAACATGGACTTCTGTCTGTATCCAAGAAACATCGCTATAGCAAAAATCCTTCCTTATATTCACTGTGATCTTGTCCTGTTAGTGGATCAACAATATTGTCCTGTTAGTATTCAGTGCGCATGTGCAAACTTCGTTCCGGACCTCCTGTTTGGTTCCTACTGCTGGGAGTTTATATCTTATTTCTTGTAAGTAGGCTATTGTTTAGTGTGTTTTTTGTAATTACTTACTTTTTTGATTTTTATATGCAGGCCAAACTATAAAGTCTTAAAAAACAAAAAGATTTAAAGAATTATTTTCTTGCCTGGCAATTTAAAAAGCTTTGTTTTCAGTATAATCAACTTTTACATAAGTATAATAAAAGTTATCAAGATATCTTGAACGATATTTTGCGGTAACCTGTCGGAGGAATATGGTTTCTCTTCCCGGTAGTTTAGGGTTGGTTGCGACACATGTAGGTAAAGATTAACGTATGATATTTGGAATTTAATTCTTAGAATTTGAGTGAAAGTGAAAATGTTCTGGGGGATGGCTAGTGCTATGTAATTATTTGGAGTTAAATTCGCTGAAAGTTTGGCTCTCAGTGTTAAATCAAGGTTGGTTAAGGATGCTTGGATAAAAAAAAATTTTTTGAGGGGTATATTTTTATATTTTTGGGGTTTTCTGGATTTTGTTTATAGTTATTCCATAGGGGTAACTACATAGGGGTATGCCAGATTATGGCATGGCGCGCTCATTTTGCCTGGGTAATGAAATTTAAGCGCCGAAACCCATTTAGGCAATGAGTTTTCATCTGATGAGCCCCGATATGTGGTGATCACCTGGGAAATATAATGTTTTTGTAGATTTCAGGTGCAAGAGCTTGGTTTTGGAACATTGACCTATACTTTTTGGTGTTGATTTTGCTCTATTTGGAATTGATTTTCGGATTATCGGATTGGATATACTGTTTTGTCCTAGGGAACTGGATGGATGAGTAAGGTCTAGACCTTGTTCAAGTGCTCATTTATTTCAGTTACTAAAGTAGGAGGACAGTTTTTTTTTAGCCAATTAATTACCGTAATACATTATTTATATATATATATATATATATATATATATATATATTATATAATATATATATATATATATATATATATATATATATATATATATATATATATATATATATATATATATATATATATATAATATATATATATATATATATATATATATATATATATATATATATATATATATATATTATATATATATATATATATATATATATATATATATATATATATATATATATATCTATATATATATATATATATATTTATATATATCAGTGTATTGTCATCTAGCTGCATCTGTCAGATCTTCTGAACAATAAAAAAAAACTCAAAATGGAAAACAAAATTAGGAAAGCAGTGTCATAATAACAACCGTTTAAGGGCCGAGGGACCAGTACTTGAATCAAGCAAGGGCCTTTGCAAGGGACAAAGGTCTGGACAAAGGACAACTGATCGTGATGGCCGGAGAAAGATGACAAAACGCCCGTAAAGCGTACTCTTTGTTAGTAGAAGAGCCAGCAAACCGAGCTCATATGCCAGTATATAAATTAAATAAAAAAAACAAGTTTTTTAAACTGAAAGTAAGGAGTGACATTAAAACTTAAAACGAACAGAAATTATTCCGTATATGAAAGGGGCTGTCCCCTCCTCAACGCCTTGCTCTTTACGCTAAAGTTTTTTATTGTTTTAAAAAATAAAGTTGTGAGACAGAGTCAAACTTTAGCGTAAAGAGCGAGGCGTTGAGGAGGGGACAGCCCCTTTCATATACGGAATAATTTCAATTCGTCTTAAGTTTTAAGGTCGCTCCTTACTTTCAGTTTAAAAAACTTGTTTTTTTTAATTAATTTCTGATCGTTTTTAGTTAATGCAGCTTTTATTTTGGCTCACCGTCATTGAATAAGTAAACAAAATTTGCATAAAAATTTTACTTTTCTTTTGCTAAACGGCTGTCTCTAAATTTGGTTCTGATGTAATTTACAAATTAACTTACCCTAACGAACTTCTATATTCCTATATTTTTCTTCTGGCAAAAAATACAGAGTTGCAGATTTTTGCAGATATGAGCTTGAAACCTATGTAATAGGGTTTTCTGATACGCCGAATCTGATGGTGTGATTTTCATTAAAATTCTTTCACTTGTAGGGGATGTTTCCCCCCTCTTTAAAAAATCAGGTAAACTTTCTCAGGCTCGTAGCCTTTGATGAGTAACACTAAACTTAATAAAATTTATATATTTAGAATTGGCATTATAAGCCCATTCTTTTGATACATTTATTGATATCAAAATTCTGTTTTTCAAAGTTTCGATTACTAATGAGCCGTATCGCTTGTTTTTTTTTAGTGTTTTTTTTTATTACGCATATGTTATTAGGTATATGAGGGGTTCTCCCCTTAGTCAATACCACGCTCTTTACGTTAAAAGTTAAAACAAATTTTAATTCACAAACCCCTGAATCACAAAGGCCGTTTAATTAGAATAGATAGCTCTTTTGAAAGCACTAAAAACAAACTGTAGCGTAAAGAGCGAGGTATTGACTTGGGGAAAACCCCCGTCATATACGTAAAAATTTCTGTTCGTTTTAAGTTATAATGTTGCTTCTTACTTTCAGTTGAAAAAACTTGTTTTTTTTAATTTAATGTCTGATCGTTTTTTAAATAATGCTTGGAAATGCGGCGCCCCCTTCATAGAAATGTCACTTACCCCAAAGAAACATCCTCCACGAAAAGATTCTCCAGAGTAACCCCTTCCTCCAGCCCCCCCCCCCCAACAGAAAAAAACTCCTTCCTGAAAATGTCTGTATACTTCCCAATAACCAATATAATATGTAAGCAATGGGCAAAGTTCATAACTTGCAGCCCTTCCCCTGGGAACTTTGGGGATTAAGTCATCCTAAAAGACATATTTATTAAATTTTCGACTATGCTGAACAAATTGCCTATCTCAAAATTTTAATTGGGAGACTTTGAGAAAAAAATGAGCGTGGGAGGGGGCCTAGTTGCCCTCCGATATTTTGGTCACTTAAAAAGGGTACTAGAACTTTTAATTTTCGTCCCAATGAGCCCTCCTACGATATTCTAGGACCACTGGGTCAATACGATTATCCCTGGAAAAAAAAACAACAAAGAAATAAACACGCATGCGTGATCTTTCTTCTGGCAAAAAATGGAAAATTCCACATTTTTGTAGATAGAAGCTTGAAACCTCTAAATTAGGGTTTCTGATACGCTGAATATGATGGTGTGACTTTCATTAGGTTTCTATAACTTTTAGGGGGTCTTCTCCCCTTTCTTCGAAAATAAGCCAAATTTTCTCAGGCAAGTAACTTTTGATGGGTAAGATTGAACTTGATAAAACTTATATATTTGAAATCAGAATTAAAATCTGATTCTTTTAATGTATCTATTGGTATCAAACTTCCGTTTTTTAGAGTTGCTAGCTACCGCTGCAACCCGGATTGCTAGCTACCGCTGCAACCCGGATCATTTACGCTAAAGTTTTTTATTGTTGAAAAAAATAAAGTTGTGAGACACAGTCAAACTTTAGCGTAAAGAGAGAGACGTTGAGGAGGGGACAGCTCCTTTCATATACGGAATAATTTCTGTTCGTTTTAAGTTTTAATGTCGCTCCTTACTTTCATTTTAAAAAAAACTTGTCTTTTTATTTAATTTCTGATCGTTTTTTAGTTAATGCAGCTTTTATTTTGGCTCACAGTCATTGAATAAGTAAACAAAATTTGCATAAAAATTTTACTTTTCTTTTGCTAAATGGCTGTCTCTAAATTTGGTTCTGACGTAATTTACAAATTAACTTACGTAACGAACTTCTATATTCGTATATTTTTCTTCTCGCAAAAAGTACAAAGTTGTAGTTTTTTGCAGATATGAGCTTGAAACCTATGTAATAGGGTTTTCTGATAAGCTGAATCTGACAGTGTGATTTTCATTAAAATTCTTTCACTTGTAGGGGATGTTTCCCCCTTCTTTAAAAAATCAGATAAATTTTCTCTGACTCGTAGCCTTTAATGAGTAATACTAAACTTAATAAAATTTATATATTTAGAATCAGCATTATAAGCCCATACTTTTGATACATTTATTGACATCAAAATTCCGTTCTTAAAAGTTTCGATTACTATTGAGCCGTACCGCTTGTTTTCTTTTTTGTTTTTTTTTATTGCGTATATGTTATTATGTATATGAGGGGGTTCTCCCCTTAGTCAATACCACGCTCTTTGCGTTAAAAGTTAAAAAAATTTAATTCACAAAACCCCTGAATCACAAAGGCCGTTTAATTAGAATAGATAGCTCTTTTGAAAGCACTAAAAAAACTGTAGCGTAAAGAGCGAGGTATTGACTTTGGGGAGAACCCCCTCATATACGTAATAATTTTTTTTTGTTTTAAGTTCTAATGTTGCTTCTTACTTTCAGTTGAAAAAACTTGTTTTTTTTTATTTCATTTCTGATCGTTTTTTAAATACTGCTTGGAAATCCGGCGCCCCCTTCATAGAAATGTCACTTACCCCAAAGAAACATCCTCCACGGAAAGATTCTCCCGAGTAACCCCCTCCTCCAGCCCCCCTTCCCACCAGAAAAAAATCCTTCCTGAAAATGTCCGTATACTTCCAAATAACCAATACAATATGTAAGCAATGGGCAAAGTTCATAACTTGCAGCCCTTCCCCTGGGAAACTGTGGGGGATTAAGTCATACTAAAAGACATATTTATTAAATTTTCGACTATGCTGAACAAAATTGCTATCTCAAAAATTTTAATTGGGTGACTTTGAGAAAAAAATGAGCGTGGGAGGGGGCCTAGTTGCCCTCCATTTTTTTGGTCACTTAAAAAGGGCACTAGAACTTTTAATTTCCGTTCCAATGAGCCCTCCTACGACATTCTAGGACCACTGGGTCAATACGATTACCCCTGGGGAAAAAACACACAAAAAAACAAACAAACAAACAAATAAACACGCATCCGTGATCTTTCTTCTGCCAAAAATTGGAAAATTCCACATTTTTGTAGATAGGAGCTTGAAACCTCTACAGTAGGATTCTCTGATACACTGAATATGATGGTGTGACTTTCATTAAGTTTCTATAGTTTTTAGGGGGTCTTCTCCCCTTTTTTCGAAAATCAACCAAATTTTCTCAAGCGTGTAACTTTTGATGAGTAAAATTAAACTTGATGAAACTTATATATTTGAAATCAGAATTAAAATCTGATTCTTTTGATGTATCTATTGGTATCAAAATTCCGTTTTTTAGAGTTTTGGTTACCATTGAGCCCGGTCGCTCCTTACTTACAGTTCGTTACGACGAACTGTTTGATATAAATAAAATATTTAAATTAAGTTATATAATTCAAAATTTTACAATTACAAAAATTCATAAATTAATATATAAAAAAGCTTGAATATATATATATATATATAATATATATATATATATATATATATATATATATATATATATATATATATAATATATATATATATATATATATCTATATATATATATATATATTATATATATATATATATATATATATATATATATATATATATATAGAAAATGTGACCCTGACTTTGCAGTCAATCAAGATCAATATACAGTGAATCCAAATGATTTACCAGCATTAGTGGTTCACGACAGTTGCCTATACATTGAAGAAGAAGAAATCTAAAGTGAAGATTTAAAGACATTGTTGTATATACATTTTTCATTTATTAATAAACAAATTCACACACATTTTTTAAGCACTTTACTCTTAGGGCACCGAAATCAATATATACAGGTCTGAGAGGATATTTTCCACCATAAAGTCGTTCAGAAGTGGATTGTCTACATAAATGTTGAGAAACTGCTTGTAAGTATAGCCGCGACATCAGAACACAAAATATAGTAGTGCATGGATGCCACAGCTTTTAGTCGTCAGATCCTGCACTCTCTTCCGATTTTGAATAATAGCTTTCCCACTGCTGTCAATGTAGTTGCTGATGTGTGGTGTGTAGAAGAAAATTTATTATTGCTATAGTTTCTGGCAGGAATCCTATGATCAAATAAAAGCTATTGCCACATCCCTACCCAATACAATTCATACGGGGACTTGATTTTTTCAATAGTATTGAACCAAACTCGTGGCTGATTATTGATGATTTGGCTGAATCAATTGAACAGTTCTCTCAGGAAATGCTACAGCTGTTTACCGTTCGCTTTCATCATGAAAACATTTCCATAACCCTAGTTCTGCACAATCTGTTTCATCAGAGCAAATGTATGAGAACCCTTGCTTTGAATTACACCATCTATATTATCTACCGAGTTGTTCGTGATTCTAGCTTGCTAATAACTCTCAATAAGCAAGTATATCCAGGCGCACCCCAAATTTCTGCTGTCAGCGTACACTCAGGTGACAAATAAGCCCTACGGCTACATTTTGCTAGATCTTAATCAGAGCACACCCAAGGATCTACGTATAGTCACAGATATTTTCGACAAAGAAATTACTTTATATCTTCCGGTGAAAAGTAGAAAAAGCTATTAGTTGCTATTATTACACTGAAGAAACTACACGAACAATGGCATTTATTTTCCGTTTTAGGCACGTCAAAACCTTCACTCAGGAATGTTACACTCAAACATGGTGTTGACAATAATTTCATTAATCTAATATCTGAACTTTGTTTAAATTAAACTGAGGGCAATGTACACTTGTCAGAAGGTGTTAGACAACAGACAAAGCGACATCGTTCCACTGTACGCACCTTGGCTTGCAAAAACAAGGGGAAAATTTTTAAAAGAAAACGTCTCCTTCAAGCAAGCGGTAGCATTTTTACACTTTTACTGTCAATAATTGCAGGACTTGTAAACAGTTTTCTCTAGAGAATGGCTAAACCCTATAAATTGACGCCATTTGAACTTGTCCTCTCGCCCGTGGAACATTTTGAAGACAATTTAAGCAAATTCATTAATGATGAGAATATTGCCGATGACAAGAAGCTAGTTTTACTTCAAGATGCATTGCGACATGTGGAAAAACATAGACCTTACCGTGAGAGACCCACCGCCGTCACCGTCACAGATCCCTCTAAACGGGAAACATCTCAAGATTCAGCAGCAGTGCAATCAAAGGAGAAGGAATTGAATTATATAGTGTCAACAATTGGAAACCTATTGTCAGTGACCTATCGAAAACAGAGTAAAAGAGTATTAACATATCTCATGTTGGAAACTGCTGGTGATGATCAAGTTCAAGTCGATAGCACAAGAAAACGAATTATAATTCAGGGAAAAAGTTATAATCTAGTTGATTTAATTTGTGATATGGTGACGAATCGTAAAGGACTTATCATTTGACAATAATCTATACACCTTTCTAAATGCATCAAACTTCCCCAAAAGTCTTATTGGCAATAAGAAAATTCTAAAGAAACTAAGAGAATATAGTCCTCCAACAACACCACCACCATTTAAAAAAGAGGAAGATTCAATATTGGAAAATACTAGCAGCAGCAGCAGCAATGATTTTAAACACCAACGATGGTGGCTAGTCAAAAGCGAAGACGGATTGATTCATCCTCGAATGTTCAAAAGGGGAGTGGACATTACACTACTTGTTTGCGTTCAAAATGGTTGAAGTTCTGAAGCAAGTCTATGAAAATATTGGTTAAACGGGAAGTCTAAATTCCCCCACAACGCTTTCTAAAGTTGCTTCTGACATAGGTGGCAGCACATTAAAAAATACAAAAGAGTATCTAGAAAATGAACCGAGTTACACACTGCATTGGAATCGCAGGCTTCGTGGCAAACAATATCGACAAACTAAAGCCTTTTTCCCTCTGCATATAATGCAAACTGATCTTTTAACTTTAGATACGATTCAACGGCGTCACAATGCACCCTACAAATATATTCTAGTGGCAATCAGTGTCTTTAGTTGCTATGCCTATGCCATTCCATTGCAATCAAAGAGAGGTGTTGAAGTTGCTCATGCTTTAGAAAGTCTAAACAGGATTGCTATAGAAAAATTCAATCAGATCGCGATAGCGAATTTGTTAATCCCCATGTGCAAAAGGTTCTATTGAAATATGATACAACACTTTATCATAGTCACAGCCCAATAAAGGCTGCATTGGCTGAACGATTGATAAGAACGATTCGTCTATTAATTTCAAGATATTGTACACTGAAAAATACACCTGCTTTTATTCATGATTTCGATAAAATCATGCAAATATATAATCAACGATCTCATCGATCTCTGCCCAACTCAAGCCCTCGGGAAGTTCATTGCAGTGAAAATATATTTGATGCTTTCTTAAACAATATTCCAATGGCAATGAGAAGAAAAAGAAGAAATTCAATGTTGGTGATAGTGTTTGAATTAAAAGAACCACCAATGTTTTTGAAAAGGGGAATTACTTATGGAGCACTGAACTTTTTAAAGTGCCCAAAATCCTAGACACAACACCCACGACATATCAACTGCGACACACCAAAGATGATGAGATTCTCGGCGCGTTTTTATGAATATGAACTGCAAAAAGTTAGAAACACTAGTGAAATTTATCAAATTGAAAAGATATTAAAGAGTCGTACTCGTAAGGGCAAGAGACAGTTGCTTGTTCACTGGCTAGGATACAACTCTGATTTTGATTCTTGGGTCAGTGCTGAAGATATTAACAATGCCCAATGATTTATATGTGTCCTTCATGTCCAATGTTTCTGATCCTCTTTACAATGACTTGAATAGAACAAGTGATTTTGGACGAAACTCTCCCCCACCATCAAATTCGACGACAATTGAAAGTATGAAGGGGCTCTTGTCGACTGTATTCTCAAAAATACATATTACTCCCTGAGAAAAGATCGTAAATATGAAATAAAAATTAGGCCCTATGATTGGCCGCCGCCACCCTCAGGTGATCAAGAACAAATTCAAAAGATCAATTGGATGGATTATACGTATATTGAATTACCATACAAAGAACTCATCTGTATGAATGATTTATGTTGTTCTATTAATAAAAGAATTTCTGTTCGTAAAAAAGGAGCTTTTCATTTCAACTATTCAAAGGGAAATATCTACATTAGTTCACCTATTGCCAATGAAAAGGTTATTCTCAATGATAATCTAAAGATGTTCTTAGCTTTAAGCTCAATATAATCAACGGTAAAACTGCCGGAAACACTAATTTTATTTTTGCTGACTACCCGCCTGCCTTCTCCACGGACACCTGTATATTTCTCTACGTTTCATTTGTGGAAACTCCCCGGGTTGGCAATAGCAATGTTCCCCTCCTACGAGTTCTTGAACGAAAAACCAATCAAGAACATATTCACCACTACAATGTAAAGCATCTTCAGTATATCCCCGTAGACACTTCCTATTTGGAACTCTGTCAGTTAACACTAAGAACTGAATTAGGTGATCCCCTAGCAATATCAAAAGGTTTGGCTGTGGTTACATGCCATTTTTGACCCATCGTTCAACAAGATGTCTAATAGAAAAGTGGTATTCATTTGTCCTGATATTGACTGCTATGTTAATACTCTTGGCCCAAGAAAACAGGGCAATGGAATTGACTATTACAAAGGTCGCTCGTCAATGTCTGGCTACGGTCTTGGCAAAAGGTTTGCTAAGCTGTTTTGCTCTGCACTACCTCTGGCTAGAAAATATATTGTACCGGCTGCGACAGATTTTGCATCCTCTACACTACACGATTGGGGCTCTGGCAAGGATTTTAAAAAAAGTGCATCGGAAAATCTTAGGTCCAGTGCGCGAACCCTTGGCGAGAGATTAAAACAAAATGGAAAAGGTTTAAAAAGGTCGAGAAACAATGCATCACTCATCAGTCTCTACTCAGGTCAGAAACAAAAGACATCACCCTTGTCAAAGAAAAGAAGGAAAAAGCCGACACGTACTGTAAACAGTAGAAGAAGAAGCCCCAGGAAGAAAATTTTTAGATCAAAACTAGATTTCTTTTCCTAAGATGTCCTACCTACCGCATAAGGATTCCCAACCTTCAATCACCTCCTCATTGAATCTATTCAATGCAGAAAATGTTGATGTGAGTGTAAAACACGGATACTATGAACAATTTTATCCTCAACAACCCCTCTCTGATAATATCCACTTTCAAATTTATTCCAATGAAGACTACTTTATGGACATGTCTTCGACATTTATAGATTTACAAATGAAAGTCCGGAAATCCGATAATACATTGCCAATTCTTGCTGATGGAATATTCTTATGAAAATTGTATATTGCATAATTCACTTCGTCAAATCAGTGTCTACATCAATGGCACGCTGGTGAGCACAAGCAATAATCTCTCAAATTATACAAGCTATATGTAATTCATGCTGATGACACCCAAGTCATACAAGAAATTGAGAGGCACCTCCAATGGATGTGAATATATTACTAATACTGATAGTAAAGATGCACTTAAAAATGCTACAACTAGTGAATTACATCTAGTTGCAAAATATATCATGAAATATTTAATATACCCCAATGGCTACCACCCAATATTATAGTGGATATAAAATTGACGCTTGCACCATCCAATTTCATATTGAGAAAAGAACTTGCAGCCAATCCGGATGTAACTCTCTCTCTTACCTCGGCAATACTTCATGTACGCAAACAACAGGTCATGAGTTCTGTTGCTTTGGCAGTGGAAAAACAGAGAGCCAGTAAAAATAATATTAAACTACTTGTTCCTTATACAATTACCAATCAACGTCATAATGCCGTGGGGTCACGCACCTTCACCGACTCATCCTTTATCAATGACAAAATTCCGTCAAAACTGGCCTTGGCATTTGTAAAAAGCGCTAGTGCAATAGGATCGTGGACTGGATGCCCACATAAAGTTGAAATGTTTGGGCTTTCATCTCTTGTCTATAAAGTAAATAGAATCCAACTTTACAATCTATCTTTTGATAAATCCTATAGAACATTGTATGAGTTGACCATGCAAACCCTAGATCATGATTCACAACTATTTGAAAATGGTATAACCGAAGAAATGTTTGCTAAAGCACATGGTATCATTGTATTGGATTTGTCTGGCACCCAGGATATGAGTATAGTACGTACAGGGAGTGTGCGTTTAGAGTGTACATTTGCCGACCCATTAGCTGAGAGTATTGCACTAATCTCGCTAAATCAATATGAAACCTATTGGGAAATCACTCCCGAAGGCAGTGTTCTACTAGACTTGGCACCATGAACACCAGTCAAATAATCAATGTATTTAATATGGACCCCTACATGTCCAAATACAAATCCTATTGCCTGCCCTCGGACTTTCTTGGAAAAATTCAAAGTGTCAACAATACCCTAATGATTGTTAATAGCAGTCCATCGACTGTGCGCACGGGTCATTGGCTATGCATCTTAAAGACGATTGAATTTTTGATCCTCTTGGTCTACCCTACACATTCTACACACCACAAATCAGCAACTATATTGAGAGCAATGGGAAAGCTAATATTCAAAATTGGAAGAGAGTGCAGGATCTGAAGACTAAAAGCTGTGGCATCCATGCACTACTATATTTTGTGTTCCGATGTCGTGGCTATACTTACAAGCAGTTTTTCAACATTTCTGTAGACAATCCACTTCTGAACGACTTCATGGTGGAAAATATCCTCTCAGACCTGTATAATATTGATTTCGGTGCCCTAAGAGTAAAGTGCTTAAAAAATGTGTGTGAATTTGTTTATTAATAAATGAAAAAATGTATATACAACAATGTCGTTAAATCTTCACTTTAGATTTCTTCTTCTTCGATGTATAGGCAACTGTCGTGAACCACTAATGCTGGTAAATCATTTGGATTCACTGTATATTGATCTTGATTGACTGTAAAGTCAGTGTCACATTTTCTACAGTATAATGTAACTTCACTCTTGTCATATCTCTTTGTATAGTCAATGATACTATTTGCATTCATATTATGAAATTCAAGAGTTTCAATCTGTCTATTTGAAGCAATATCACATACAGTGTTTTCAAATTTTGAATCACATTCGGTAACTGCCAAATAAAAATCACTTGGTTTATAGTCATAATAGGCAGTGTCGTCACAACGATGACGTAGAAACCAAATTGTCTTGTTACCCCAACAGTTGAATCGTAGACCAGATTCTTCCTCCCAGAATAATTTAAATCCACGACGATACCAATCTCGTAGAAATAAACTAAAATAACGTTTGGGATTCCTTCCAATCATACCGGGTAAGTATTCTCCCACTGATCACATTTGTTATAGTGACAATTGGAGCACAGATGTCCTCTAGGGTGAGAGTCACAAATCTCGTCAAGACATGAATTACATCCTTTAATTTGTACTGCATAGCCTCTATGTAATTTACGAGGATTACATAATTTGCATTTTTCAATATAGTCATCAATAATTGTACAATTCTCATATTGTGTCCAACTGCCAAGAGTGTACATGCATAGTGGACACGTATAGAACTTTATTTTTGGTTTCCGATGTCAACTCCCTCACAGCTAAAACGAAACTGATCATCCTCGTTTGATCACTAGTTTTTTTTTTCTCAGTTAACACATTAAAAATTAAGAACAATATTTGTTAAAAATTTAACTTTATAATTTACAATCATGGCCTCTGATATCTTTGCAAACTGCTCTGGGAAGTCAAATCTAGAATATCCAGTCAAAACAAGTCCCTTTTAATACATTTAGAATACATAAAAGATGTTTTGATTTTGACCGGCCGTAAAGCCCAGTCTAAATACATTCATATTAAAGGAGATAGTCAAGAGAAATGGCTACAAACTACAAATAAAAAGGAACAACAAATAATGACATTCATAACGAGTGCTACTTTCAAATCAGGTAACGACAAGATTTTGGCTTTTTAGAATTATAACTTTACCAGAAAACTCAAATCAAGACAAACGTTACAAAAACTTTCCTACATAGTGATTCAACACAAAGCACAAATTTGTATAAAAAACATAGATGGATGAACATAGATAGGTCGAATTTACCACTCTCGCGATAGACTAATACTTTATTTATGGGCTACTTAAAGGGAGAAGTCAGAAGCAAAATAAAACACTACGTCTCTTATTTGGTAAATTTTGAGTGCGAAAGCAAATTTCTTCTATTTTTAAAAATAGTCTGCAAACCATGAAAAATGGCATCGGATAAAAATGAAAAGTATACCAATAAAATTGCCATGACCAAAAATCATAAGAACTGACTTACAGTCCTTCATCTGAAAAACCATCTCAATATAAAAAAGTCATTTCTTACTCTAGTGCCTGGTTTTTAAGAATAATAAGGATTTATTGAAAAAAAAAAAACATATCAACAAAAAATTATTGCTGCCTCCCCTAAAAAGCAAAGCTTGTCCGTGGGGGAGGTAGAGAAAACAAAATCCTTAAAACAAAGAACACTTGGCCACCGACACCGCTAATACCATCACACTAAACAATAAATACAAAATAATATCATATATTATACTTCCTCTGGGAACATCATATCAACAAAACCCCCACAATAAATAAATCAATTAATCAGTCAAAACTCATATTCAGCAAAAAGCAGTTCCTTAATGATTTTTCTAAAAATATTGGGGTCACCAATAGTCTTAATATCACTATTCAAACTATTCCATTTCCGCGTACCTCTATAAAAAACAGAAAAACATGAACAAATTTTTAAAGTTGGGTAAATTTCTCGAACAGACATACGTGGAGATATACCGGCTAAAATTCTTACTGCATGATTTTGTAGAACTCTTATTGGTTTTAGGGTAGAAGAAAAAGTAGAGAGCCAAATACTTGAACAATAAAGTATATACGGGTGTATTAAAGAAAAATAAAGATGGCGAAGGACAGACTTGGGAAAACAATGTTGGAGTTTCTTCATTATACCGAGATTTCTTGCCAGAATTTTGCTAGTTAAAGTAACATGTTCCTTCAAGGAGGCACACTTGTGCCTCTATAAAGAGGCGACCCACCACAATGTTAAGCGATTTCAGGTCAAGAGATCGCAGAGAGACGGCGGTAATCGCATTTTGTAGCCCAAGCTCAAACTAAGAAACTTGCAAAATTTCATCCTTCTCCGACTTTATCTTCATGGGGTAAACTGGGCCGGAAGTTTGGACCCTCCCACCACAGCCCCCCTTTAACGTTGTCCGATTGGGCTGAAATTTAGAGGTTAAGCTTTCCTAGGGCCCGGGAGCTTATCCTCGAAATTTCAGCTCAATCTGATCATTCCTTTTTCAAAAAACCAAATATAGCCACTTAAAATTCATCATCATTTCTTTTTTTTTCTTAGCCACGCCTACAGGCCACAGTTGGCAACAGATCCGGTTGAATGAGGACTCATTCGAAGCAGAATTCGACCTGTTAGGGCCTTTTGATATTTTCAGACCGAAAAAATTATCCCCCGAATTTACATTTACGAAAAACCTCGTTTTCCTATATTAGCCCATGTTAATTTTTCCCACCACAACCCCCCTTTAACGTTGTCTGATCAGGCTGAAATTTAGAGGATAAGCTTTCCTGGGGCCTGGGAGCTTATCCTCGAAATTTCAGCTCAATCTGATCACTCCTTCCCTGTTTTTCCAAAAACCAAATATCAAGTTTTTTGGGAATTTGCTTGCGTCGAAAATAGCTTCCATTTACAAAATAACAATTACTATTGTGCTTGTATAGTCCAGCGGTTGAAAACTCTAGACTGTCAGGCGGAAAATCCGGGTTTGATTCACCATCAGAGCAAATTTTTTATATACTGAATTTAAACTTTAAAAAGAAACTCAGTTTCTTTTTTAAATTATTTGAAAAAAATTACGTTTTCTAAAGAGTTAAAGAGGCTGAGTTACAAGGTCGACCCTTAAAACGTACAGGGATTAGGAGGCACAGTTGGGGGGCTGTTAAAGAGGCTGAGTCACAAGCTCGAACCTTAAAACGTACAGGGATTAGGAGGCACCCTGTACGACGTGATTTGAGTATTCAGGAATTAAAAGCCTTAACACAAGAATGTTGAAGAGCGGGGGGTTTGGGGGGCGGCAGCCCCCAACTTTAACTCCTGACACGATCAGCTAACAGTTAGTCAAGCAATAATAAGTAATAAACTGTAAAAAAACGTGCAGAAATTATTTGAAAAAAACTACGTTTTCTAAAGAGTTAAAGAGGCTGAGCCCTCCTCAACGCCTCGCTCTTTACGCTAAAGTTTTTATTGTTTAAAAAATGAGTTGTGAGAAAGTCAAACTTTAGCGTAAAGAGCGAGGCCTTGAGGAGGGCACAGCCTCTTTCATATACGGAATAATTTCTGTTCGTTTTAAGTTTTAATGTCGCTCCTTACTTTCAGTTTAAAGAATTTTTTTTATATTTAAAGGCTGCGAAAGCGGGGGGTTTGGGGAGCGGTAGCCCCCCAACTGTGCCTCCTAATCCCTGTACGTTTTAAGGTTCGACCTTGTAACTCAGCCTCTTTAACTCTTTAGAAAACGTAGTTTTTTTCAAATAATGTTCCTTAAAAGATAGAGTTTCATCTATTACAATCCCAAGGTATTTAAAAGACGCAGTCCGTTTTTATAACGCCATTGGGCATATCTAATTCCTTGATCCATGGGTAAAAGTTTGATGATCGCGAGAAAATAATAAAGTTAGACTTAGCCATGTTAATCCTTAATTTATTTACCCTCAGCCATGCTATAATTCTATTAAATGATTCTTTCATGGAAATCTGCAGCAGCTCCGCTGTCTTAGCTGTGCTAATGGCTGTTGTGTCATCAGCAAAAAGTGAAACTGTTTCATTAGTCGGGTCAAACTGTTTCTTTACACTCTTCAATGTAAAGGTCCCTAGCTCTTACCTTAAATCTAATAATAGGACCAAAATAAAGTTTTAGAAGACAGGCCAGTATCTCTTACTAATTCCTTAAGAAGTGTGAGATTGAAGACAGATTTATCAAAGTTACTTGCACGAATTATGATTAAAGTTCCTGTTGTTTTTCGCATCTAGTAGCAGCCAGGTGCAAAAATAAATAGAGGAATCCTCAATCCAAGACTCCAAAGAAAGTAAGTGATCAGGCAGATTTCACAAACGTAATGTTCTTTATTCAAATAATTTAAGCCCCAGATTCTGAAGCAATCATACCTCAAAAAGTTCGTCCCGTGGGTCTCGAATCTTTCCAATAGACTGATATTTCAATTGTCAACTTTGGATCAACCTAATAACACAGGTAATTCTTGCTGTAACCAGAAATCAGAGTTACCATCTTTCAAAGTATGTCAACAACTCAAAAAATGTAAAGTTGGTTTAGATTAATTGTAGAGGAGAAATTCAACCTCAAAGTATATTCATTTTTAATCTAAAATAATTTCAAAGTAAAAATTGCATGTTAAAACTACTACTGGATTTAAAAAGTGTAAAATTAAGTTACAAAATAGAATAGTTGTGAACAAAAAGTTTTTCATAATAAAATAAAAAAAATTATGCTGACTGGAAAGACTTGCATTATTTGCAAATAAAAAATTGAAATATAAAAGCAGAAACAAGAAGTATTCGGAATTACAGCAAAATCCCAATTCTTTTGATGTGTTCATTGATGTTGAAATCTCCCCTTTATATGAGTTTTAGCTACTAATAGCTAAAATGACTTCGGTACTGTTCTATTAGCTGGAAGCCATGCAAGAAGTGAAGTTTGGTTAACGCTAATGAAAATAAAACAAAATATTATGAAAATATAATAGTTTAGAAACAAATTTCGGTTATATATTTGCACATTAGGAGGGTGGGGGTAAAGCACAGCATATATTGAATGAGTAACCTAACCTACGCTAGGTACATTTTTTCCCTTAAAACCCAAAAAACTAAAGTTTAAATATTGTAAAAGTAGCGAGAAACCATTTTTTGCAATCCTCGGCATAAGATTTCTTTCCGTTGAAAAAAAAAAAACAGTTTGACTAGTTTGTTTAGTATCTTCCCTATACAATATATCGTGTGGCTTCCAGCCAAAAGAACAGTACCCTAATTTCTTAAACAAAAAGGGGTATAAAAATCAGTAGCGTCACTAAGGGGGGGGGGGGAGGGGGGAAGTGGCAGTTGACCCCCCCCAATAATTTGGAGAAGAAAATATTAAGCAACTTCGAAACTGTTGCTCGTTTTAAGTTCAAACTTCGTTCTTTACTTTGAGCAGATAATTTTTTTTTATTAATCCATCCTTATTTCTATCTAAGAAATGCGAAAAAAATGGTCCATTAAACTTCCCAATATGTTCCACATTAGTATTTATACAAATATACCGCCATCGAAACCTCATCAGCAAGTAAATAGTAGACCCTATTTAATGGCAAAATAGCGAACATATACTATACTTCCTGTCACACCATATTTGCTCAGGTCAAAATGTTTTCCTTCATAGGCAAAAGTCTTACTGCAAATTAAATTTTTAAAAAAAACAAGTTTTTTTTTTAACTAAAAGTAAGGAACGACGTTTAAAACTTAAAACGAACAGAAATTATTCCGTATATGAAAGGGGCTGTCCCCTCCTCAACGCCTCGCTTTTTACGCTAACGTTTTTTATTGTTAAAAAAAGAGAGTTGTGAGAAAGTCAAACTTTAGCGTAAAAAGTGATACGTTGAGAAGGGGACAGGCCCTTTCATATACGGAATAATTATTGTTCGTTTTAAGTTTTAACGTCGTTCCTTACTTTCAGTTAAAAAAAACTTGTTTTTTTTATTTAACTTTTGAACGTTTTTGAATTAATGCAGGTTTTGATATTGGCTCACCGTACATGAATGATTAGAACAAAATTTGCATATTAATTTTACTTTTATTTGGTTGGCTTTCTCGAAACTTGTTTAATTTTATTTACGAACGTTTTTATTAGTAATAAATATACGTAACTTACGAATTAACTTACGTAACGAACTTCTATATTCATATATTTTTAATACGTATATTAGGGGGTTCTCCCCCTAGCCAATACCTTGCTCTTTAAGTTAAAGTTCCAATTTTGTTCCAATTCTTTAAAAATTACCCCTTAATCACAAAGGCCGTTAATTAGAATAAATAGCTCTTATGAAAGGTACTAAAAAATCTTTGAGAGCGAGGTATTGACTAGGGGGTGAACAAAATCATATAGATAATATTTTGTGTTTGTTTTAAGCTTTGTTGTTGCTCCTTACTTTCGGTTGAAGAACTTTTTTTTTTATTTAATTTCTGATCTTTTTCTTTAATAATTATGGGAAATCCGGCGCCCCCTTAATAGCAATATCCCTTCCCCCATGAAAACTTCCTTCATGGGAATATCCTCCAATATAACCCCCGACCCCCCCCCCCTCTCCACCTACCAGAAACCCCCCCTGAAAACGTCTGTATACTTCCCAATAACCAATACTATATGTTAACATTGGGTAAAGTTCATAACTTTCAGCCCTCCCCCCCGGGGACTTCGGCGGATTAAGTCATCCTGAAAGACATAGTTATCATATTTTCGACTATGCTGAACAAAATGGCTATCTCAAAATTTTGATCAGGTGACTTTGGGAAAAAATGAGCGTGGGAGGGGGCATAGCTGCCCTCCATTTTTTGGCCACTTAAAAAGGGCACTAGAACTTTTAATTTCCGTTCCAATGAGCCCTCCCAAGATATTCTAGGACCACTGGGTCGATACGATCACCCCTAAAAAAAAAAAAACAAAAAAAAAAACAAATAAACACGCATCCGTGATCTTTCTTCTGGCAAAAAATGCAAAATTCCACACTTTTGTAGATAGGTGCTTGAAACCTCTACAATAGGGTTTTTCTTATACGTGATGGTGTGATTTTCATTAAGGTTCTACACTTTTTGGGGGTCTTTCCCCCTTTTTTGAAAATCAGCCAAAGTTTCTCAGGCGTGTAACATTTATATTTGAAATCAGCATTAAAAGCCAATTCTTTTGATGTATCTATTGGTATCAAAATTCCGTTTTTTAGATTTTCGGTTACCATTGAGCCGGGTCGCTCCTTACTTACAGTTCGTTACCACGAACTGTTTGATAGGACAGAAATGGAATCACTGAAATTATTAAAAACAAGAAACAAATTTTATTGAAAAACATGAAAAAAATCACCGAAAAAGAAACTGTAGCTAGAAACTGTCGTACTGTAGCTAGATAGGTCAAATTGGTTGTTGTTTAGTCATAAAAGCTTGTAAGGGGGAGGTATCGGCTCTAAAAATCATTTAATTGTTTTGATTTTGTACTTCCAATATTTAAACCAAAACCCCAATATAGCTCCAAATTCTCTTAATTGTTACTTAAGCGACTAGTGAGCGCTGATGACGTCCTATTTTTTGCGTTTTGGATTCACATACTAACCCATAAATGTAGAACTGCCTCTATGTACAAAAAATGTAAAAGAACAAAGTTTTTCCGAGGGAAGTAAAGAGCGAAGTTGAAACTTAAAACGAACAAAAATTATTACTTCACAGCCTATCTAACATATATCAATAAAACTAGTGTAAATTAATCAACTGGTGATATTTCCCGACATTTGTAGGATTAAAGAAAACTAGCGCTTTACTGAAAACACAAAATAATATAGCAGTTTTGGTGCGGTAAAAGTAAACCTTTTAAGGACACTTTAACAGTATAAAAGTTAAGCATTTTTAGAGTTTCGCTTTATTTATTTTTTTCGTTTAATTTGGCATTACTTTCTGCACAGTGAGCGCAGTTCAATGATTGACTGTCGTTTTGGATCTGAAAAGGACATTTCATGATTATCTTGTAGACAAGTTCGAAGTGAAGGAATCTTATTAGTACTAGAACTGCAGATTCGCTTTGAAATTTGCATCAGAATTTAAGATTCTCCGTTTTATAGAGAGAAATAACTGGATTTCGAAAAGTTCATATTACGGTTGAAATGTTCTTCAATTCGAGTAATACTAGGTGATACCAAGATGTTACCTGATAAATCGATCCATTATTTAATATGCTGTGTAATGACTTTAAAATTATTATTTTTATGCCTAATTTTTAAAGATAATTGTAATTGCATACTGAAAGTTACTGATATCACAGCTTCTGTAGGACTATGAAAAACGTTATAAATTAAGCTTGTTGTTGTGAGGCTGCGTATTTACTTTTCCATAAAGAAAGAAAAACGAGCAAAAATGGGGTTTTTATAGGCCAAATGAAGATACTGAAAAAACGAAGCGAATATTTCGAGAGGACAAACGCCTCTCTTCTTCAGCGCGAAACGAAACGATGTATCAATAAAAGCCAAAAATTAAAAGAATTAAAACCAAATACCTAACAACCATAAAAGCGAGTTATTCGCCAATATCCGCGATTTGCACAAAATCCAAAAAATATGATCTGCCATCGACGGATACTAGCGAACAACTCTAGCGAACAGCGAACACAGCGGATACTAGCGAACAGCGAACTTGTGCTGTTTATTTATCTTATTTTACATGTCATAATTAGGTAAAATCGTTTGATGGCAAAAATTTATAGTGTTCTCAGTTGTTTTTTTTAATCTTTATTTTCATAGTGCTATTTTTTTTAAATTGTGTTAGATTTTCATCAGATTTCTGTTGGATAGGTAATCTATTAAAATTGAATTTTTTGTAGGTTGGATGCAAAATTATGCTCTCAGTTTCGATAATTCAACTTTCTTGTGCATTTTTTTTTTTTTTTGCGCGCGCATTTTTGTGTGTTGCAGATCCATTTTTCAAGATTCTTCTCTAGGTATTATCTACATTTTTAATAAATATGAGCCCTTTTTCTCAGTTCATATCAGATTCGTTTTCATTCTTTTAGAAACCATATATTGTAAGTGACTTGTTTAAATTCACGATATTTCCAATCGAATGATTTCCGATCGAATTAATTTCCAATCGAATGAGCCTTTTTCGAAGTTTCTACGATAACTCTTTCGATACGAAGTGCCCTGGTCTAAAGAAAAAATAATAATAATACATTGTGCCGCATCGTTCTTTACTTAGGCAGCGCTATTGCGCTGCCAATGAAAACAATAGTGTTTTGACCTTTTTTAATGTTTTTTTTTATGTCTTGGCAGAAGATTTCCATCCGATTCCTAATGGACAGGTAATCTGATTCCTAATGGATAGGTAAACTGAATATTCCTTTAGGTGGTTGCAACATTGTGCTATCAATACCGTCCTAAGGTCTTATGCATTTTCAAGCTTGTTTTTTGTGTTCAAGTAAGATTTTTTTTTTATGCAATAAATAGTATTATTTTGAAACAGTATTTCAATATGACTTGTTTCAGTTCAGAAGACTTAAATAATTAGCTTTTTTAATCGGTTGAGCTATTTGAATGATCTTCGTCAAGATAAACTGGTAAAGTTTTTCTTTATCAGCCTTATCTGCTGGTACCCCATCCAGAAGAGATAGGCTGGTCATACTGTCAATATGATTTTATTCTTATAAATAAAAACCTGATTAAATATCATTATGTGGTGAGAACTATTTTTTCAAAACAAATTTAGAAAAATACCCTAATCAGAGACAAATTTATACAGATGAATCTGTCCATGGTAAGAGAAGTGGAGCAGCTTCATGCATTCCATTCCTGCAGGGGTGTCGTTTGGGGGTGGCAATGGGGGGGGGCAGTTTCCCCTCCCTCCAATAATGTGGAGAGAAAAAAATTATACATCCTATGCCCTTTGACTATCCAGATATGGACCCCTCTTGCCCCCCCCTAAAAATGCTGGAGATTTGCCCCTGCATCCTTGGAACTTAATCTTTATATTCTCCTTCCATTGGGATCCTCTATTTTGTCTGCTGAATTGTGTACTATCCACCTTGCCCTAGATGTTTTTTAGATTATTGTTTAGAGTCTGAAAGTATTTTCTCTTTAACTGACTCCCAATCTGCAATATATTTGCTCCAAAGTTTAAACAGAATTGTTGATGATAAGGGCACACTTCTTGTGTGCGATCACACAAGAAGTGTGATTTTTGTATCTTGACCAAGCCCCCTCCCCTCCTTTGTCATAGATTAAAATTTTGTTTAGTGTCATATCGGGAAAATCTAAATATTGGTTATTACAAGGTTTAAGAATTTAGCTATAGAAACAGGGTAGGCCTACCACAGAGGAAGGTAAATAAAAAAAAAAATATTTTTGTTTGCGGTTTGAGGACTTCTTGTATTCGAGTTTTGTGTTTTATGTTTCAACAATGGTAGCATAGGGGCTAGATCAAAATTATATATGGAAGCTTTATTACCCTAAATTCTGGACGGAAGAAGACCTCATAATATGGCAATCCGAGAGCCATTTCTAAACGAGTTGACGGGTAAATAAAAGTGCATACATGACTTCAAAAATAATGTATTTCAGAATTAGTGTTTATGTACCGCATACACTAAAAAAAAGTCTCAAATGCTGAAAACGAATGCATTTATACATATGTATGTTATTACTATATATTGGATATAAATTTACGCTTCTCAGCTGTCCTTATCATAGAAATTTTCCTGTCTAGATTATGCTAAAACCGTGGTAGGAGTTTCTTCAAAACTAACAAAAATTTTCTTTTATTTTGAAGGTCAGTCTGGGCCAAAAGATAAAAGGAAAGCACCATCTTTATGAATTTTCTAACCCCTTCATGCATAAAACGATGCGCGATTTCGTAAGGAGTACAATTGCTTCTGTCATGAAAAAAGAAAATACGACCAAGGACTTAGTCAAGGCTCTAAAAGTAATTGTGGTGCTTACAGTAGTAAGCATGTACGCAATATCAAGACAGGTCGTATAAAGCGGCCAATCCCTTTATATTATTGACCTATAAAGTGATCAAACATGTTATATTTGGAACTATGGACGAGATTGTGTAATGTAATCATACTGGTTTAGACGATATATGCTTTAGCAAGTTCGTTCATCTATCACCATCACATGTTTTTTTCCTGGTTCAATATTCAAAATTAAAGTTCCTTATATTACATGTTCAAAGGATGGTCTCATTCTAGAAATACTGGTTTACAGCTGGAGGACTTATATTCGTGTTTTTCTTGCTATAAATATAGAACATATTGGTCTTTCTGTATCAGTTGATTAATAGAACTTGTATTAAGCCTATTACAATTAAATTTATTCGTTTTTCTAATGGAGAACAGCAAAAGAATCATGATGGTAAGTAAATATACATTATTTTTGAATTATCATAAAAACATAATCCTTTTTTTCCTATAGATATCTGCCAATATGTCTTTCGGATTTGGTATGATTTGGTGATTATAATTAGCATTTAACGATATTTAAATCTGGCTTTTACTTTAAGCAGTGAGCAAAGGTTTTTCGTTATAGCTGCCTTTTAATTATCTGTAATAGTTTTCGAGTTGACAGGGATCGCATATTTTTCGCTAGTTTCATAGCAGATGTCCAGGTATAAAGGTATCTGGCTAAAATGGCGTCCGCAACTGCATATTTCTATTTTAACTCAACAGATAGCAATTATCTTCCGTGTCATATATAATTGAAAAAGATCTATAATTGTCATCTATTGGAACTGGGTTTTGTGGAATTGAAGGGGCAGCGCCTCCCCATTAATATTCTGAATAAATAATAGACGAATTAAATAATCAAAATTATTTTTCATTTCTTTTCTTTATGCATTTTAGTTAAAATATATTTGGCTTAGGCGCCCACCTAGGACTATCGTTCTTTCTTCTATGCCTTTAATTAGATTGTGATTTAAGCCTATAAGGCTACAAGTTACCTAGTGAAAAACTGAAATTGATTTTTATTTCCAGGACGTTGATATTCAAACACCAAGTCAAAAGCGCTCGAGGTTGGATGCCAGCCCAGTTAGCACTGACACGGACATAATCAGAACCATGAATTCAATGTGGGATAGTGTGATCTGCTTCGCAACCCCAAACCGGTTCTAACGACCTACCTGTAATTTCCAAGGTAATACTCATTTATCAGATAGTTTTCAACTTTATAATGCGCTCACAATTTAGCATAGGAAAAAGGAGTAGGGGTCTTGAAGAAACGGATGGAGTGGTGGGGGAAAAAAAGCTTAACTTTGCTAAATGACTTTTGGTACTTATTTAGTAGCTGGTAAACACGAGAGTGGAACTATAATGAAATGCTTCAGGAGAAGTAGCTTACCGCTTCTTACTGAACTAATAGCAGCTCCTTGACAAATATTTTTATAATGTACTTTATTTTATTGCTATTATCTAAACACTCTCGATACTAGTGAATTATCGATGAAGGGGGTAGATTTGTAGGAAAAGGAATCTGCTTCTAGTCTGGTCGTTATTTTCATGGATGGCTAGATTTGTAGGAAAAAGAGTCAGGTTCTTTTTTTTAATGGGGTATTAAGACAATTATTGAGTTGAATGGAGGGTTCTGCCACTTTCGTTACTAATGAATTATCCATGAAGGCTTAGATTTGTATGAAAAAGAGTCTGGTTATAGCCAATACAATACTGGGAGGGGGATTAAGTTTTGAGGGGGTAAAAAATGGTACTTATTTAGTAGCTGGTAAACATGTGAGTAGAAGTGTAATGAAATTATTCATGAGAAATAGGTTAGCGCTTCTTACTGAACTAATGGCAGCTCCTTGACAAATATTTTATAATGTACTTTATTTTATTGCTATTAGCCAAACACTCTCAATACTAATGAATTATCTATGAAGGGGGTAGATTTGTAGGAAAAGGAATCTGCTTCTAGTCTGGTCGCTATTTTTATGGATGGCTAGATGTGTAGGAAAAAGAGTCAGGTTCTTTTTTTAAATGGGGTATTAAGACAATTATTGAGTTGAATGGAGGGTGCTGCCACTTTCGTTACTAATGAATTATCCACGAAAGCTTAGATTTGTATGAAAAAGAGTCTGGTTATAGCCAATATAATACTAGGAGGGGAATTCAGTTTTGAGGGGGTAAAAAATGGTACTTATTTAGTAGCTGGTAAACATGTGAGTAGAAGTGTAATGAAATTATTCATGAGAAATAGGTTAGCGCTTCTTACTGAACTAATGGCAGCTCCTTGACAAATATTTTATAATGTACTTTATTTTATTGCTATTAGCCAAACACTCTCAATACTAATGAATTATCTATGAAGGGGGTAGATTTGTAGGAAAAGGAATCTTCTTCTAGTCTGGTCGATATTTTTATGGATGGCTAGATGTGTAGGAAAAAGAGTCAGGTTCTTTTTTTAAATGGGGTATTAAGACAATTATTGAGTTGAATGGAGGGTGCTGCCACTTTCGTTACTAATGAATTATCCACGAAGGCTTAGATTTGTATGAAAAAGAGTCTGGTTATAGCCAATATAATACTAGGAGGGGAATTCAGTTTTGAGGGGGTAAAAAATGGTACTTATTTAGTAGCTGGTAAACATGTGAGTAGAAGTGTAATGAAATTGTTCATGAGAAATAGGTTAGCGCTTCTTACTGAAATAATGGCAGCTCCTTGACAAATATTTTTATAATGTACTTTATTTTATTGCTATTAGCCACACTCTCGATACTAATGAATTATCTATGAAGGGGGTACATTTGTAGGAAAAGGAATCTGCTTCTAGTCTGGTCGCTGTTTTTATGAATGGCTAGATTTGTAGGGCAAAGAGTCAGATTCTTTTTTTTAATGGGGTATTAAGACAATTATTGAGTTGACAGGAGGTTTCTACCACTTTAATTACTAATGAATTATCAACGAAGGCTTAGGTTTGTATGAAAAAGAGTCTGGTTCTAGCCAATATAATACTGGGAGGGGAATTAAGTTTTGAGGGGGTGAAAAATGGTATTTATTTAGTAGTTGGTAAACATGTGAGTACAAGTGTATTGAAATTGTTCATGAAAAATAGGTTAGCGCTTCTTACTGAACTAATGGCAGCTTATTGACAAATATTTTTATAATGTACTTTATTTTATTGCTATTAGCCAAACACTCTCGATACTAATGAATTATCTATGAAGTGGGTAGATTTGTAGGAAAAGGATTCTGCTTCTAGTCTGGTCGCTATTTTTATGGATGGCTAAATTTGTAGGAAAAAGAGTCAGGTTCTTTTTTTCTTTAAATGGGGTATTAAGACAATTATTGAGTTGAATGGAGGGTTCTACCACTTTAATTACTAATGAATTATCAACGAAGGCTTATATTTGTATGAAAAAGAGTCTGCTTATAGCCAATATAATACTGAGAGGGGAATTAAGTTTTGATGGGGTGGAAAATGGTACTTATTTAGTAGCTGGTAAACATGTGAGTAGAAGTGTATTGAAATTGTTCATGAGAAATCGGTTAGCGCTTCTTACTGAACTAATGACAGCTCCTTGACAAATATTTTTATAATGTACTTTATTTTATTGCTATTAGCCAAAAACTCTCGATACTAATGAATTATCTGTGAACGGGGTAGATTTGTAGGAAAAGGATTCTGCTTCTAGTCTGGTCGCTATTTTTATGGACGGCTAGATTTGTAGGAAAAAGAGTCAGGTTCTTTTTTTTAATGGGGTACTAAGACAATTATTGAGTTGAATGGAGGGTGCTGCCACTTTCGTTACTAATGAATAATGCCAGAAGGCTTAGATTTGTATGAAAAAGAGTCTGGTTCTAGCCAATATAATACTAGGAGGGGAATTAAGTTTTGAGGGGGGGGGGGGGTGAAAAATTGACATAGTCTTTTAACTCTATAAAATAATGGATATTTCACAGGGAAAATAAACCCTTTTTTCTATAGATTAATGAATTAGCACCACCATCATCTTGTCACGAAGCATCTATTTTTAGTAGACCTGAGCCAATCATTGCATCGCCACTGGAGTTTAGGGATGAGGATACTATAGTTGTTGATAATATGGAGTGGCATAGGTTTTTTTTTTACTTGATGGGTTTGGGGACATGGCCAGCCTAGATGATCTAACTTGTGACAAAGACATGGTGGAGGACCCGGAATGGACAGATAGATTTATGAGTGAGCATTTAGGTGATGGTAGTAGTAGTACTAGTGCATCTAAACTGGGTCTTCATAAAGAAATTCCGTCACAAGACAATACAAGCTGGCTTGATCATCTATCTCCAAACACCCTGGGAGACATATTAAGTGACCTGGGCGATTTCACGCCACGTTCAACTAATGCAATTGAACAGACTGGTGGTGGTGCTATTGACGATTCTATGCCAGCCCCCACAATTCTGGTTAATGATACTAGTAGTAGTAGTAATGATAAAATATCCCCACAAGTATTTCCACTTCCAGATTTTTTTTCTTTCCAACTCTGCCTTGCACCATACAAAAGTCTACAGCGCCAAATTCGGTGATCCATTTAACTCTTTAGTGTCAGGGGATATAATAACATATCCCCTGGACATTACCCATTTATATGTTAACAAGATTCGAGCCCTTCTTGAACAACAGATGGGGGTGTGGGGTGGAAGGGAGAGCTTAAAAGCATCAATAGTACTAAAAATATTTATTTAAATGAAAATGCGAGCGAGCTGTATTCGAAATACTTTCATACAGAGATGTTAGCAATTCACCCGCATTTATCAAATTATGAGGAGTTTTTTTATATTCGGTTAATAGCATTCAAACTAAAGTGGATAATTATAACGAGGGGGGGTAGCGGGTCAGTGGTTTTATTTATTGAGAGTTTAAATGTTAATATTTGTAGATTTAAAAAGGATTTTATTTTAAGAGGTGGTGGGGAGGGACAGGGTTCCATAGTTTTAAAATATCATTCAGATTTAGAGGGTTGTAGGGGGATACAACGAATCTGTTTCGATGCGAGGCTACAGTATTTCAAGTATGCAATTTTTTTGCCGCCTATAGACATCTGCGTGATAATGCCTCCAAGAAAAAGTTGGACGAATTAGCAGTTAATGGGATGGAGGGTTCAAAGTTTCCCGTAGTAGATTTTAATTGTTTAAATGGTCAATATCCCGTGACATTAAAAGGAATAGATATTTTTGAGCGGGCTGATGCACATTTAAAGATTGGTGTCACGGTGTTGCAGTATGAAACAGAATTTAAGGAGGGTCAGCGTTCTGATAAGAAGGGGGTATTATTTCCAGTGAGGGTTCCGTCAATTGAATCAGTGGAGCATTGGGTGTGGCTTCTATACACGCCACCCACAGAGCCTGATTCAATTGGACATTTTAATCCAATTACAGATATTAGTAGGGTTTTATGTGAGGGTAAAAAGGGGAATGGGGGTGTATGTTATTACTGTCCGACATGTCTCTCAAGATTTCGCTCTAATTTAAAGTTAAATCATCACTTGAGACACTGTAAACGTCATGGATACCCGGCTGTGGAAACGGTAAGCGGAGATAGAGCGATCTTACGTTTTAAGAATTTCCAGAACACGCTCCTACAGAGCAATAAGATCGCTTTAGACTGCGAAGCGAAACTCACAGACGTGTACGATTCGTCAAATCCAAATCGTGTTAACATACATGAAGCCATAGGGTCTCTTACGCTCATGCACAACGAGATTCCAGTAATACCATGCAAGTGCTGGATGTAGTTGAGTGGTTGGGCGGTGAAGACTACATGCGCTCGGCATTGGTCAGTCTAATCAAAACAGCAAACGGTGCAATTTCGCGCCTTCCTTACAAAAACTATCCTATGCTCCTATCACCAGATGACAGATTTTCCATTAAAAATCGTAAAATATGTTGGGTTTGCAAGGGAGAATTTGATGATGGTGTTGGGAATGGGGGGAGGAGGAAGGTGATCGACCATGATCATTTGTGGCAGGAAATTAAATGGGAAGGGAGTAACTTTAGAGGAGTTGCACATCAGTCGTGCAATTTAAACGTTAGACAGCAATATTTCGTACTGGTTTTTATACACAATTCCAATTACGACTTAAAGTTTGTTTAACCGGCGTTGGCCCAAATTGCCAAGGGTAGATTTGTAGATAACGCCTGAATAGATGGTTTTTTTTCATATAATACCATACCCAAATCATCGGAGAATCTACTGCTGCTAGAATTCATGTGGAAAACAGTTGACAAGGGTAACACGTGCCTGAATAAAATCCGTTTTTTAGACTCTTTCAGCTTCTTCCCCAAATCCTTAAGTCAATTGATTCAGATAAAGAAAAGCGACAATTTGATAGCTTCCCCCTCCTTAAACGGTGCTTCCCCGATGATGAAATGTATGATTTATTAACGTGTAAGGGCATATATGATTATTACTACTCTGTCTCGAGGCTAGAAGAGGTGTCATTACCGCCCATTGAAGCTTTTTACAATTCTCTTACTGAGAGTGAATGCACCACTAGCGACTATGAATTTGCTAAGAGGGTTTTGGCAAAAGGCGGATGTAAAAATGGGTGGGATTATTGTAAACTATACTTGGCCAGTGACTTACTCACTCTTCTGGACATTGTGTGCAAAAATACAGATAAAATCTATGGGGAATTTGGGTTGGATTTAGGGTATTATTTTTCCACTCCTCATCTGGTGATGTACCTGATACTTAAAATCAGCAAAGAAGAAATAGGTCTGATCGCCGATGTGGATCAGCATTTGTTTGTAGAGAGATCAATTAGGGGTGGGTATGTTTTTCACGGGGACCGTATCATGAAAACTGATCCGACCGGACAGCACACCGATGAAAAGTCAGACGCAGTTTTTTTGGATATGAATTCCCTTTACCCATTGGCAGTGTCTCACTACTGTTTGCCGTGTGGCAATTATAAATTGCTTAACAATGTGCTTCGAATTTCCCCGACATTGTTAGCGTTGAGGATAATGGGGCACAGGGATGTTTTTTTGAAATTGACGGTGAAATACCCATGAAAATCCATGACTCGGTAAAAGACTTTGTTTTTCCGTGCATAAATAGACCGGTGGGTAGGGACTCTCTGAGTCCCTACAATTTATCTTTAGTAGAGGATGGGAGTATGAACTGGGTACCTTCAAAACAAAATCTAATTGCCGACCTCAACCCGAAACAGAATATCGTTGTTCATCACGTGCTATTGAAATGGATGGTGTCCGATGGTTTCAAAGTCACAAAGATTCATAGAGCCCTCCAATTTGCTCAAAAGCTTTACATGAAAACGTTTATTGACACCTTTGTCAGTAAGCGTTCAGAAGCGAAAACGAAAGTTGAGAAGGAAATCTTTAAACTCATTTTGAACTCAGCCTTCGGTAAAATGTGCGAAAGCGGACGAAACAGAAGTCGATGTGACATTGAAACCAATCCCAAAGATTGTGCTCGAATCATTGCGGATCCAAACTTCACATCGTTCGCAATCATAGACTCTGATATTGTTCTCCTACATCGTAAGAAAAGAAACATTGTTTTAAATAAAAAAGTTGCTGGTGGGAGTGCAATAACGGAAATATCTAAAAAACTCATATTATCATTTTATTATAATGTATGCAAGGTACAATGGCCGATTGAGGGACAAGTTCAAGTGTATTACGAGGACACTGATTCACTGCTGTTAAAAGTTAAAACTTAAAATTTATTGAATGATTTGGAAAATGGCGAGTACATTAGCTCACGAATGGACTACACCAACTAGAATGAGTCCCTCTACCCAGAGCTAGTGAAACGCCAGGCCCCAATTCAATTGTTAATGTTAAAATCTGAAACGGGTAGTGATCTGATATCCATTGGTGTGTTTCTTGGGTCGAAGGTATACTCTGTGGAAACGCACAACAAGGATATCAAACAAGTTTGCAAGGGGGTACCTACACACTTTGTAAAAAATAACTTCGACATGAGTTTGTATAGAAACTGTGTGGAACGTAGTTTAGTCCCAATAGAGAAAGTCATGGCGATTCGCTCTTTACAATTTAAAAACTACACAGTTAGAGTTGAGAAAAACGCCATGTCGGCCATATCAGACAAAGTCTATGTACTAGAGGATGGCGTGAAGGTACTACCACACGGTCACTATCTAATCTCAGACCGAGTTGAATGTGTAGAGTATAGAAAACAACTCGGTCTGAAAAAGTTAACTTAAATTCTTTATAGTACAAGGTGGGTGGGTGGTGATGGGTGTTTTTAATTCATTGTTTTCTTTTTATCAAACAATTTTCAATGTGTGGCAGAGCAATTTCTTCTTCATAAATTCCACTATTTAAAAATGATTTAATGCTCCCCTCCGGCCCCGGCCCGCCACTGTGGGCCCCGCGGCGCGTCCCAGCTGCCGCAGCGGCCGCCCTTGGCCTTCGGCTGCTGCAGCGGCTGCCCCCGGGGGGACCCCGTTTCAAATTAAAAATTTTGTAAATAAAAATGTGATATTATTTTAAGTGTGTATATTTTAATAAATGATGTATTTTTTATAAATGAATAAATAAAAAAAGTGTATTTATTAAAGTGTTTTTTCTAGTGCTTATGTAAAATAAATGTTGTATTTTCCTTATAAATAAATAAAAAAAAAGTATTTTTCTTGTTTAATGTGATTTTTTCATGTTCAGTATACTATTTATAAAGCGCTATTACTTTTATGTATAATAAAAGAAAATATGATTCTTTATTGATTTTGTTGTATTCATTCTAGAACGGACTAGTATTAATAGGGAAATTATTTAGTCATTAGACATCTATAGTGTACAATTAGTTGTATGTGAACTGTTGAAAGGATTCAAAGACGTCACAATACACCGTACAAGTACATTCTACTTGCAATCAGTGTTTATAGTCGTTATGCATATGCAATTCCATTGCGGTCAAAGAGAGGTGTTGAAGATGCTCAGGCTATTCAAAGTATTCTCGAACAGGATTCGTGTAAAAAAATTCAAACGGATCGTGGTAGTGAATTTGTTAATCCTCATGTTGCAAAAGTACTAATGAAATATAATACACTGCTGTATCATCGTCATAGTCCTATAAAGGCTGCATTGGCCGAACGATTAATAAGAACTATTCGACTTTTAATTTAAAAATATTGTACATTGAAAAATACATCTGCTTTTATTCATGATTTAGATAAAATCATGTTGATTTATAATCAACGACCTCATCGATCATTGTCCAACTCAATCCCAACGGAAGTTCATCATTTTGATCATGATACAATTGATACTTTTCTTAAACAATATTCCAATGAAACGATTGTCAAGAAGAAGAAAAAATTCAATGTTGTTAATAATGTTCGAATTAATAGAACAGCTAATGTTTTTGAAAAGGGTAATTACTTGTGGTCCACTGAACTTTTTAAAGTGGAAAAAATCCTAGACACTAAACCCATAACTTATCGTCTGCGAGATACCAAAGATGAAGAGATTCTCGGCGGCTTTTATGACTGTGAACTACAAAAAGTTAAAAATAATAGTGAAATCTATCAAATTGAAAAGATATTAAAGACTCGTACTCGCAGGGGTAAGAAACAGTTACTTGTTCGGTGGCTAGGATACAACTCTGATTTTGATTCTTGGATCAGTGTTGAAGATATTGACAATGCCCAAAGATTTTTATGTAACATTTATGTTCAACGTTTCCGATCTTCTCTACAGTGACTTGAATAAAACAAGTGTTTTTGGACGAAAATCTCCCCCGCCATTAAATTCGATTAGGGAAAGTATAAAGTGGCTCTTGTCGACTGTATTCTCAAAAATACCTACGACATCCTGAGAAAGGATCGTGTGTATGATATAAGAGTTATACCATTCGATTGGTCACTCTTTGTCGAGTATGAATGGGTTGAAGCACTTAAATTTAGTGAATATCCACGTGTCAAATTGAAATATATAGAATATGATAGTATGAGAGATTTGTGTCGTACAATCAATAGAAAAATCTCATATCGTAGGAAGGGTATATTCCCTTTTAATTATTCAATGGAACACGATAAGATTTACATTACCTCACCTGTTGACACTGAAATGATTCATCTCAATGATAATCTGAGAGATATTTTTGGCTTTAAACAGAATATGATCAATGGGAAAAAAGCAGGCACTGTTAACGGGGTGGATCAAGTTATTTTTGCTGATTATCCCCCTGGTTTCACCTCGGACTTTTGCATATTTCTTTATGCATCCTTTGTGGAAACATCGAGAGTTGCTAATTCAAATGTTCCCCTCCTACGTGTTCTTGAACGAAAAACATCTCATGAACTTGTTCATCACTATAATATAAATCATCTTCAGTATGTTCCTGTAAACACTTCATATTAGGAACTCTGTCAGTTAACACTAAGAAGTGAGTTGGGTGATCCTCTAGCAATAACAAAAGGTTTAGCAGTGATTACATGTCATTTTCGACCCATCGTCGGCGACACCACCACCACCTAAAATGAAAAATAGAAGAATTCCATTTGTCTGTCCTGATATCAATTGCTATGTTGGTGCTCTGAGTCCACGTCAAATAGGTCAAGGATTGGACTACTACAAGGGGCGTACTACAATGTCTGGCTTTGGTCTTGGTAGCTGGTTTGCTAGGCTATTTCGTTCTGCACTACCCCTTGCCAGAAAATATCTTGTACCTGCTGCATCAAATTTTGCTGCCTCAACACTACAGGACTGGGGGTCGGGTAAAAATTTCAAGGAGAGTGTTAAGGAAAATATTAGATCTTCAGCAAGAGCCGTTGGTGAGCAATTAAAATCTCAGCAAAATGGGAAGGGATTGAAAAGGATGCGTGCACATCATTCACTCATCAGTCTCTACCCAGGCGGGAAGCGAAGGACATCAACAAGGACTTTGAGGAATAAAACGAAGAAGACCAATAAGCAGAAAAAGAAAAATATTGTTAGATCAAAGAAGGATTTCTTCTCTTAAGATGACTTATCTCCCCCACAAGGAATCACATCCATCAATCAGTTCCTCATTGAATCTGTTCAATGCTGAAAATGTTTATGTCAGTGTCAAGTATGGCTACTATGAACAATTTCATCCTCAGCAACCCCTCTCGGAAAATATACACTTTCAAATATTTTCTAATGAAGACTATTTCATTGATTTGTCATCAACATTTATTGATTTAAATGTTGCGGTGAAGAAAAAGTCACATAATACAACTCCAACTGCTGCCGATGGTCTATCCTACGAAAACTGTATTCTACACAACCTGTTCAAACAAATTAATGTATTTATTAATGGAACATTGGTGAGCACTAGCAATAATTTATCCAACTGTGCAAGCTAAATACAATTTATGATGATGACACCAAAAGCATATAAGGAGTTGAGAGGACAGTCATTGGGCTATGAATATCGATCAGGTGTTGATACTGACGGTGAGTTGACTACTGCAGTGACCCAGGAGTATCATTTAGTTGAAAAATTAAATCATGAGATACTCAATATATCCCAATGGTTACCCCCCAATGTCAAGATTGACATAAAGTTGCAACTAGCCCCATCGAATTTCATTTTGAGAAAAACACTTCCTGCAGCACCCGATGCAAATGTCATTATCACATCGGCAATTCTTCATGTCCGAAAACAACAGGTTATGGGCTCTGTTGCATTGGCAGTGGAAAAGCTAAGAGCCAATGGTAACAACATTAAACTTCTTGTCCCCCATACGATCACCAATCAACGTCACATTGCCACAGGTCTCGTAGTTATACCGATTCATCATTTATCAATGGAGAAATCCCATCAAAACTCGCTTTGGCCTTTGTGAAGAGTGGCAGTGCCGTTGGATCCTGGACTGCATCCCCCCATGATTTTAATTTTTTTCGGTCTATCTAGCCTTGTGTTCAAAGTGAATGGTATTCCACTGTACACTCTATCATTTGACAAAAAATCCTATAGAACTCTGTATGAGTTGACCATGCAATCCCTAGATCATGACTCCCAACTATTTGAAAATGGAATAACCGATTCTTTGTTTTCAAAAAATCATGGTGTAATTTTTTGGACCTGTCGGGGACCCAGGATATGAGCATAGTACGAACAGGGAATGTACGTTTAGAGTGCACATTTGCCGATGCTTTGACTGAGAGTATCACGCTAATATCATTGAGTCAATTTGAAACCTATTGGGAAATCACACCCGACGGCAGTGGTCTACTAGACCTAGCATCATGAACACAAACCAAATAATCAGCGTATTTAATATGGGTCCATACATGTCCCAGTACAAGTCCTATTGCATACAATCGGACTTCATTGAAGAAATTCCAAGTGTTAACAATACCCTAATCATTGTTAATAGCAGTCCATCGACTTTGAAGACAGGCCATTGGCTATGCATCTTTCAAACAGCGAAGAATATTGAATTTTTTGATCCTCTTGGCCTATCATATAAATTCTACACTCCACACATCAGCAACTTTATTGAGAGCAGTGGGAAAACTATTATTCAAAATCAAAGGAGAGTACAGGATTTAACGACTAAGACATGCGGCTTTCTTGCACTACTCTTTTTCATGTTCAGATGTCGTGGCTATACCTACAAGCAGTTTCTCAACATTTACGTTGACTTTCCTCGATTTGAACGACTTTTTAGTGGAAAATATACTTACAAGCGTGTTTAATATTGATTTTAGTGCCCTACGAATAAAATGTTCTAAAAATGTATGTGAAATTGTTTATAAATAAAAATAATGTATATACATGATAAAAACGACTTTTCTACTCTTTAGATTTCATCTTCTACTACGTATAGGTACTTTCGAGAACAACTAATGCAGGTAGATTATCTGAATTCACGGTATACTGATCCTGATGTGCTGTAATGTCAGGGTCACATTTTCTACAGTAGAGTGTAACTTCACTCTTATCTTATCTCTTTGTATAGTCAATGATACTGTTCTCATTCATTTTGTAGAATTCGCATGTTTCAATTTGCTTATTTGAAGCAATTTAACAAACAGTGTTCTCAAGTGGCGAATCACATTCCGTCACAGCCAAATAAAAATCAGTGGGCTTATAATCATAGTAGCCATTGTCTTCACAACGATGACGTAGAAACCAAATTTTTTTGTTTGCTCCAACAGTTGAATCGCTGACCTGGCTCCTCCTCCCAGAACAATCTAAAGCCACGACGATACCAACCTCTTAGCAATAAACTAGAATCACGCTTAGGATTCTTTCCAGTTATACCAGGATATGTATTCTCCCACTGATTACATTTATCATAGTGGCAATTCGAGCATAGGTGTCCTCTAGGATGAGAGTCACAAACTCCTTCAAGACAGGAATTACAACCTTTAATTTGTACAGCATATCCTCTATGCAATTTACACGGGTTGCATAATCTACACTTTTCGTCATACTCATCAATCATTGTACAATTCTCACATGATGACCAGCTGCCCAGTGTGTACATGCATAGTGGACATGTATGGAACATTTTTTCATGTGTTGACACTCTCACTGCCAAAATGAAACTGAGCTACTATCAACAAATTGAGTGGGATAGAGAGAGGAGCAAATCATCCTTTAACACCATCTTTCTCATGAAAAAAAGTCCTAAATTTCTAAGCTAGTGTTTAAAAGCACATCCACAATATAATTTTGCTGTGTCGTAATTGATATGTCAATAAATTGTGTAAATGCCTTTGGACCACAACATAAAAGCTTCATGCAATAGTCCAATGATGGAGAATCAGTTTTCATTATATCGACAAGCACCCCCTGATAAAATATCTTCCTTTGAGTTAAGTTTTGTAAAAATTCCTGCTGGTAAGCTGGAGGAACTTGAAAAAAGTCCTCTTGATATTAATAAATTTTTTCATAGGTTTTCGTCACAAGATCAAGATTTGCCAGATTATTATAATGCACCTAAAAATAAATATTTATTTGTTCATGATATTCCACCTTTAAATAATCAATTTAAACGACTGTCATTTTGGAATTGTAGAGGATTAAATAGCAGCTTAAACTTTTTGCATGATTTTCTTAAAGGGTCGTCAACAGATGTGTTAGGAATTTGTGAAACATTTTTTGATAAAAATAATACATTCCAACATTATGAAAATTATAAGTTTTTTCATGCTAGTCGAAAACAGAATAAGAGAGGAGGAGTTGGTATTTTTATACGAGATGTTTTTGCATCTTCTTTACGTAATGAATTTATGGTTTTGAATGTTGAGATGCTTTTTGGAGGTTTGTTTAGTAGAAGTGAATGATGGAAGAAATACTTTTTTGGTAATTGTAGTATATCGGCCACCATCGTCTAGTATTCAAGAGTTTCTAAGTCAATATGAGTCGTTGTTAGATGCCCTCACCCAGCAACACCATCCATTATATGTAATGGGGGATTTTAATATTGATTTAAGACGACATAATGTATCGACATCGAATAAGGGATTAGAATTTTTGAATATTTCATTTTTACATGGTTTGTCACCTACTTGTTTACTACCATCAAGAATCTGTGATAACCATGCAACTCTTATTGATAACATTTTTACATCTGAAAAGTGCCTTGATACCCTTATTATTTTGAATAATACATCTGATCATTGTGTTGTTGTTTCTGACTTCTCTGGATCAGGAGTGGAACGTGAAAAGAGACCAAATAAAAGTTATAAAAGGATAATTAACCAAAAAAAGATAGATGAGATGAAAGTAAAAATAGGAGATATAGATTGGAATGATGTCCTAAATGTTGAAGACCCGAATCAGTCAATTGCTTTATTTTATAGTAAATTTAACCGAATATTTGACCAAGTATGTCCTATGGTATTAAGAAAGAGTAAGGATTTGCCTCGTAGACCATGGGTTACTGAAAGCCTGTTAAAGAGTATAAAAGAAAAAAATAGATTGTATAAGGTGAAGATGCAGTACCCAAATGAAATTAATATTGAAAATTTTAAAAAATATAAAAATCGGTTAACTCTTGTTCTCAGAGAAGCGGAAGCAAAATATTATCAAAATGAATTTCGCAAATGTGATTCACCTCGGGAAACATGGAAATTAATAAATGAAAAAATGAATAATGTTAAAACAAGAAATATTCCATCTCATATTGCAAGTCATGAAGGAGTCAAGATAACTGATGAGAGAGGGATGGCGGAAACATTTGCTGACCATTTTAGAAAAGTTGGACATGATCTGGTGGATCAAATTTCTGCTGGAACAAATAATCATAGAAAATATTTACCAAATAAAGTAGATAAGACTATATTTATGTACCCTATCCGGTTCTCGGAATACCAAAAAGCCGTTACTAGTTTAAAAAATGGATTTTCGGCAGGATGTGATGGTATATCGACTTCTCTGTTTAAAGAATTAGCTGGTGTACTTTTTCATCCGCTTTTATATTTTTAATTCTTGTATAAAAAATGGTTTTTTCCCAGTTTGTCTTAAAGTAGCTAAAATTTTACCTTTGTTTAAAAAAGGTGATAAAGATAACCTAAACAATTATAGGCCAATTACTATTTTATCACCTGTTTCTAAAGTTTTTGAAAAGATAATAAAAAGTAGATTTATTTCATTTCTGGAAAAGAATAAGTTTTTTTCTCCTAATCAGTTTGGTTTTTTGAGTGGTAGATCAACAAAGCAAGCAGTAGCTGCTTTACATCATTTCTTATCAGAGGCTATGGATGATAGTTATTTGGCGGCAACTATATTTTTTGACATAAAAAAAGCTTTTGATACAATAGATCATACAATTCTTTTTGATAAGCTGGAAAATATAGGAATCCGTGGAATAGCTCTGGATTTAATGAGATCGTATTTATCTGAAAGAAGTTTTAAAGTCCAAGTTTGTGAAGAATCATCTCATATTTTCCCGTTAGAAAATATAGGGGTACCGCAGGGATCTGTATTTGGGCCGATACTTCTTTTGATTTATGTAAACGATCTTCCAAATTGCATGCCTTCAGGTGATGAGTTACCAATATTGTTTGCGGATGATACAGCAATTAGTTTGAGGGCGGGCAACGAGGAGGACCTACGATTGTCCTTGGAGACTTTTGCTTTGAATGTAAATTCTTGGTTTCATGATAACCGATTAATACCTAATTTAGAGAAGTCGGAATTTATGGTTTTTGGGAGAAGTTCGAGGTCAGTGAAGCATGTGTCATTTCAAATTATTAATATTGGAGCTTCCTCCATAAAAAGAGTGGATTTATTTAGATATTTAGGTATTTATATTGATTCAACTCTGTCGTTTAAGACGCATTATAGTAAACTTAAAGCAACAGTGTCCAGGAATCTCGGTTGTTTGCATAGATTAAAGTTTCTGTTTCCATACCAAATCATTAGAACTTTATATTTTTCATTAATTGATTGTTATTTCCAGTATTGTCCGAGCGTTTGGATGGTGACTTTCCCTTCACATTTACGAGGACTCCAAATTGTTCAAAATAAATCAATAAGAATTCTGGACCATTTTTTAGCACACCCTAGGAAGACAGAGGAATTATCTGAAATTAAAACATCTTTTCTATTTCTTGATATTCTGGATTTACAACAAATTTTGCACCTTAATTTGGGCATTTGGTTTTTGAAAATCCAACATAAAGATCATTTTTTCAATAGTATGAAACTTTTGGTTGAAAATAAACATCGCCATTTATCAAGAGCTAGGATTAAGTTTCATTTCCCGTTTGTTAAAATTGAGAGATCCAGACTAAGTTTAAGATATCAACTTCCTCATATTGCGAATAAATATAAGTTATTTGAATTAGTAAGTGAATCACCATCACTATACATATATAAAAAGAAATTGAAAAAGATGGTCCTTTCAGCCTACAGTAGCGGGGATTGATTGTATTATTGATTTATTTATAAATTGTTAAGTAAATCCCATCCCTATCCCCGTGAGTCGATAGTTAAGTTATGTATGTTTTTTTTTCTTTTTTTCTCATTTCTTCTTTAAATTTATTTTAAATTTTGTTATGTTCTTATCAAATTTTCTTTTCTTTCTGAAGCTATGTTAGCGGGAAGTGTAATTTTTTCCCCCTATTGTTTGATAAAGGAGACATTACGAGATTCCTCTCTTCTCCTTTGTACAAAATTTATGTATATGTTTTTGTTAAATAAAGTCAACAGAACAGAACAGAAGTTGAATAGACAGCTCTAGAAAATCATCATCTAGAATCAAACGTTTTTCCATAAGCACAAGATTCCCCATGATTCGCTCTTTCTCAAATCTATCCATTTTTTAGAGTCCTAACACTCTCACAACCAACTTCAGACTAACCAGAATTCTTTTTTCTACTCTAAAAAATATACGCTAGCCTACTATAGAAAGAAAATATCCTTGATTTAGAAACAGTTTTATTGAGCATAATTACAACAATAATAATCACTGATTCAATTTGTTTTCATCAATATATTTCACTAGTGCATCTAATGCCGCCTGAAGTCTATTTATATGCACAATGTTCAGTTTCGCAGCAAAGCATAATTGCTCCTCCATTTTAAATTTGCTCAATGATATCACGTATCTACCATACATATCGTCCCATTCAAGGCTTAGTCTACATCCTCGTGTTATTTCCACAGCCACGTTTGGTACTCTTGTATCATTGCTGCTGCTACCTGCTCCACCATCAACCTCCAATAGTGTAAATGTTCCACTCATTTTCTGTACTAATATCGTCTCAAATAAACTATTCTCTGAATTCAATTCTCTTACTAATATGAACTACAATGAAAATCACTCCTTTTATTTGAATCCAATTACTAATCAAGTTATCGTATATGGAGTAGCCTCCGCTCTCTCTGATTGGTCCTAAAAAATGGGTGTTGCCTCAGAAACCAGTCTGGTTACATTACACAATCTCGTCCCTAGTTCCAATATAACATGTTTGATCACTTTATAGGTCTATAATATAAAGGGATTGGTCGCTTTATACGACCTGTCTTGATATTGCGTACAAGCTTACTACTGCTTACAAGTACCACCGGCTATCAAAATCTGCGAGCCATGTCTTAACGGACCGAGTGCAAGGGCGTGATTTTCTATGGGGCAGGGGGGGCAACTGCTCCCCCTAGACCCAATTTTGCCCTCCCAGACCTCAATTTGCCTGCCCAGCTGAAATTTGGTTTCTGCAAAAAATATCGTCACTAAGATAAGCCTACATAATTCAAGTATCCGGAGAAACCGATAGTTTTCTTTAGTATATCTTTGCCTTTATGGTAATATATGGATCATTTTTCAGTTGTCACTGTCATTTTCATTTGATTTGGAAAAATTGGCTCCAACTTTGCCCCCCCCCCAGGACTTTGACATAATTACGCCACTGATCGAGGGGCAAATAAAATTGATTGCATGACTTCTAAGCAAGACAGTATCTGTTTGTTTTTTTTGGGGGGGGGGGACAAAAAAAAATAAAAAAAATTGTTTATATATATTTTGGTTGAGTTTTTACGAGTCTGACAAAATTTAAGAGGAGATTAAACCACCTCTGGATACGGCCTTGCTCCTGAGAAAATATGTCATTTTTTAACGAGCAGGGCAAACCCAATGAAAAATCAAGTTTCGAATTAGGTTTTTAACGAAAGTTTCTTTTAGCTGCTCAACTATTTATTGTGTCAGCTAATGCCCTCCTCAGACGTTTCCCCCTCAGAAAAATAATCCCCGCGTATAAAATTTTCCTAATCAAAATAACCTCATTTCTTAAAATTACCAGTTTATTTAAAATCACCTCTGACTCATTCTTTTTATTTTCCTCCGTCAAAATACAAGGCATTTTGCATAGAAAAATTGGCTCCAATTTATTCATATAAAAACTTCAACCAATTCTTACTCCCTTCTTACTAGTCAAACCACACATTCTTGATGGCAACTAGCCATCTGTAAGAGTTTGCTAAATGTTACATTCCTGCTAAAATGTTACAGATTCTTGTCACTAGATTAAGTAATCTCTATGCTTTTAATTTTCTGGAAAAAAAAAAATTCAGAATGGGTAACCTGGAAATTAATCAACGAAGTAACGACCCTTAACAGAGAGACATAAAAACACTGCCTTAATAAATGTACGTCATTCCCTTTAAAACCCGTTCATTTCTGAATCCACCTATTATCCAAGTTCAACTGTATGCTTTTTGTGCTTGGACACCGGTCGCCCATTAATTGTAAGTGATATTCGGAGTTGAAACCCAAAGATTATTCGGGGATTATGCACAATGCAAGAACTATCCGGGTGATATATCATAGGAAAATAAGGAAATGTAAAGAAAGTGGAGAAAACATAAAAATATGAACAAAGGAGGTGTGAAGTGGAGGCCATGGATAAAATTGACGAAGATCTGGAAGATGCAGCCAGACAGCATAATAGGAAAATATTGTACTAGCATGTTAATAAATTTATAAAGAGTTGTCAGATTGGCCACAATTAATCGTAAGGAAAGAGTCAAAGAGAGATGAGCATAACATTTTGAGAATGTGCTAATCCGGGATTGATTTACAGGAAAAAATATAGAGGGGAAAAACAAGAAAAGAATGAAAAAGTACTCTACATCTTTGATGGGAAGGAAGATTTATTTTGTGAGGAAGAATTAGCAAAAGTACTAAAATACTAAAAAAAATAATAATGATAAAGCCCCAAGTGCTGATAGTGTGGTAAAGGAGTTTCTTAAATACTGAGGCTAGAAATAAGTTACTGAAGATTATGAATTGGATTTTTGAAAAAAGGGGAATCATCTAATAATTTTTGGAAAAGCATAGGCATTTTGAGAAAGTTTCTGCCAAAATAAGTGTTCCAGGGTAATTGGACCGCTAATGGTAGATCAAATGAGAGGGGCTGTTTGTACGCGCCGATATATATATATATATATATATTATAATATATATATATATATATATATATATATATATATATATATATATATATATATATATATATATATATTATATATATATATATATATATATATATATATATATATATATATATATATATATAATATATATATATATATATATCTATATTATATATATATATATATATATATAGTATATATATATATAGTTTGTTTTTTTAATCTATTATCACTCTGTATAGACAGATTTAATGAAAATAAATTCAAGAACTGAGAAGTAGGA